>NQII01000211.1:1023316-1116389 GCA_002778355.1 Clitarchus hookeri
TATAAGAGAAATACGTGTAAGTCACGGCTAACATTTAGTACTGAAGAACCAACGCTAATGTGCTGCTATCTCTTAGGCTCCACAAAAACTTTCGAAAATAATCGATTGTTGACCAAAAATCGATTCCTTTTCATTCTTTTAAAATATATTTATCTGTTAAGGATTGCGAAGGGAATTACATAACGGAAATATTCAAATGCCTTTCTATATTTTGCACGTTTATTTACAACTTACAAAGATAAACTGCGGAAATAACAACGCTAATACTAAAATTACGTCTTAACCTAGAATTATCTTATAAGTAGAAAGATGTGTTACGTTAGTTTTATAACCACAATTCAGCGTCTCCAATATCCAATATGGCGTGGTTATACTTCTGAAAAAAACGTGCCCAAACAGACAAGATGGAGTGTATGAGTCCGCTGGACAGACACTGAAATTTATTTAATTTCAATTAATAACAGTGAAATCTTTACCCATGAGTGCTACGTAAAAATGTAAATATATAGTTTAGCAATATTGACTTTACAATTACGGCATTAAATTTATACATATTAATATTTAACCTACGAACTATTTCTTTTCAGCTATAACCAACATGTCCCTTCAAAATCCGTTGTTAATTCGTACGGACTTTTAACAAATTATTATAATTTATTGAAAAAATATACTTAAAACTTAAAACAACCAATTTATATAGTGCTTCAGTGCTAAAAGCAAGACAAAACCTTTTTCTATATACAATTTTTTTATATCCAATTGAACATGTAACTCCTAGGGTGATTTTTCAAAGGTTCTTTTCAAAAGTATCGAAGATACCGTGAATGGATTATAGCACTTATTATCTGCAGTGGAAAGTTACATACACATATAGCATTGTTTCTGCGATACAAGTAGTGTTATATACGCAATTGCTTTTGTTTGTGTGTGCTCAATAGGGAATTTCATGCAGTGGAATCCACGGATCGACCACGAAAGAGGCAGTGTCATGAAGATTTGAGGAATGTATCTAAGAAGACGAAACAAAGGTAGGTCACATTCTAGGCTATATTGGTTAGTGAGGTGTATCATAGTAGTGTGATGTACTGTATTGCTTTACAAAAAGAACATTAATGAAACCATAGTACTCCATTCCTTTATTAGTAGTTAGTTTATGCATCTAGTTTCCACACAGTAGAAAGTGTACCATAAATTGGTTATGCTTTTGCCTTTATTTGACAACGATAATGGCACTTTCTGTTTCCTTTTATAGATATGATCCACCTGGGCCGCCTCCACCACTAACATGCAACCATGGGAGGAAAGCCGCAGCTTACTGTTGTTGTGAAATAACCTGAACAGATCAATATCGATTTCACAGGAAGCACTACAACACTGCAGCTAGAATTTCAGAGTTAAAAATCAGGCCTGCCTAGTTTATTTTTAAGTATACGGAATCATCCACGTCAATGAAGTCTATGATTGTACATCATGCCAGAGGGATGAATGCTATTACTGTGACGTACTTAGTGTACAGAATTTCAACTCAAGAGCAGGTGCCAGTTTGCCAAAAGGATTTCTAGGTAATTTACGGCTATCAAAGAACCGTGTGCATTGCGATAGTTGAAGACATTTTAAGGCGCGGGACATGCCTGTAGAAAGACAGGGTAGTGATCGGAAGTTCAAGATCTACAAGGAGAAGAAAACGTCTGTACTTATGTTTATTAAACGATTTACAGTAACAGAAAATCATTACTGCAGAAGCAAAACTAGTTCCCGAGTGTACCTTCACTCAGATCTTAACATTCTGAAAATGTGGAAGTTGTATGATGTCGAGACACTAGATGAAAAGCTTAAAGTTAAGCATTCCTACTTTCGTAATATTTTACGAACCAACCTTAATATTAGGAATGGAAGTCCTAGCACGGATAAATGTTCAACTTGCATTTCCCTATGTGAAAGGATAAAAATTGCTACATAGTCTATAGAAACGGAACATTTAATGTGTGAGAAGAGGTGTCATAATCTAAAGGAACAGGCATTTTATTCACTTCTTCGCGAAAAGGGTGACGACCTCCTGACAATATCGGTTGATTGTCAAAAACATCAGGTTTTGCCTCATGTGTTAGATCAAAGAGCCTATTATTCTCAACAGGTGTTTAAGTATAATCTAAAAGTAGTGGTTGGTGACTCGAAATGCAAGCAAACTAATGAGAACGTTTACATTTACCATTGGAACGAGAGTGAACACTGTAAAGGATCGAATGAAGAAAGTTCTGCTGTGCATCACTGTTTGATGAACCTTCACATTCCAGAGAGTGTCCGCGTTCTCACCTCATGTCGGATGGGTGCAGAGGACAAAATACGAATATTTTCACTATGGGCATGCTGAGTGTATGGTTATTAAAAAATGCATCTTAATCTGTAAGGGAATTTGAATACATATTTCCGATAGTAGGGCATTATTTAGTTTTGTCAAATCGTGTATTAGCATGCATAAAATAATAAATAAAGAGAACTGAGGTAAAAGTTGATCCACAGGAATATACCAATATGTTTGCCATCGTTGGAACTGTTATTCCTCTTGCAGGAAGAGACTTTGATTGGAAAAGTACGGTTTGTAACACAGTACACCCTCCTGTTCAATTACACTTCCAGTCTAGCCCATGCAAACGGTTTACTTCAATAGAACCTCAAAGATAGATGATGTTCTTAATAAGGGCGAAGTTTCCTATAGAGGTGGGATAGGATGTTAAATGAGTGTTTGCAAATCGTCGAAACGAATCAATGATGTGAGGTCTTCTTCTTTTATACTGCCTGGAGTGGAACTCTCTCTCTGTTGAAGCTACGAGACCTTTCAGTCCCGCTTGCAAAACAGTTTAGCGATGACTGGTTGTCTTTGGGGTCCCTATCTTGTTTCAGAAACATTGTTCAAGGACATGCAGTCGATGTGGAGTATTTTTAAGATAATGTTAGTACTGAAAACAAAGACAATTGTTGCCAACAGGTATGTGAAATGGACGATTTTATTGTTTAGTGCTCGTATTGCAGAGTGATCTGTAAAGTTGGCAATGTGATTGTTTATTCATGTTCAACAATGTTCTCCGTTCAAGCATTCAACTAACACTAGTATCAATGTGTATTCAACAATTGCATATCATTTGGGCTTTGTAGACCTGTACAGTTTCAACAATACATATTGATAACAAATGCTTCTTTTGTTGCAAAATCAGATACATTTAAAATGTCTGTTAAAAACCAGATACATCCATATTATAGTCCTAAATATTTCGTAAACTATAATGTCAGTGAAGTTCATATTCCCCATGAATATTAATCCTTTGCATACTTAAATGAGATCTGATTGCCACCTTCTTTAATATTTATCCAATAGAGTAATACAGTTTTTGTCTCTACTGACAAATAATGATTTGTGATGTATCTGGTTTTGAAAATAGACGACTCAACTATAAAGGCACAGAAAGTGGACAGTATACAAAACATTAATACATTCGCAAAGTATAAATGTTTGTAGACAGTCAGTGAATAGATTGTATGTTGTATATGTATGGAAGGGGGACAGATGACAAACCGATGTATTAATTATGTACAGTTGATGAAATAACAGAATGCATGAAAGATTTATCGAAAGATTGAAAGAATGATGGAAAGAATTATCGAAAGGTGTGAATATTGACGAAAAGAATTATCGAAAGATTGAAAGATAGATCGAAAGTCTGATCGAAAGATCGTAGGATTGATTGTATCATTGAAAGATAGATTGTAAGATTGATAGAAATATTGATCGAAAGTTTTGAAGATTTATAGAATGATGGATTAATGGCCAAGAAGAGCACATAATATAAAAACCGTCTATAGCCTGATTGGCCTTGTACATTTCAATTTGCAAGGGCCTAAACATAATGGATTGTAAATAGCATAGTTAACAACATAGGCAATCCAGCTGGGGTCAGCGATGGCACCATCAAAGAAGAAGTCGAGGTGCTGGCTGCAGGCACAAAAAATAAACGAATGCTTTATTTCAATCTCTACATTTCAGTAACTCTACTCTCCTAAAATGCATTTGAAAAACGTGAGCCGAATTTTTACTTTGACAGGGAAATATATATGTGTAATTACGAGCATGCCCGAAGTACCCCGCGCGCGAAATGTGATGGAAGAGTCGAACGTAAAACAACTTACCAAGCAGATTGCTGAGAATATCACGAGAGAGAGAGAGAGAGAGAGAGAGAGAGAGAGAGAGAGAGAGAGAGAGGGAAGTGGCATCTATAGCATCAGATAAAGAACTGTGATGTGCACTACTTTGGCCACAATAATTATCTTCATAGATCGAGATTTCATTTTACCAACAGCCAATCACGAGCGAGGAATGTGACATAATTAAATCATTGGCATAGTCTAGTGGTAGTGGTTGGAGTAGAGCAATAAAGGGTAAATTAACAGGGATTTGAGGCTCTTTAAAAAAAACGCAAAAAAGTAATGTGGATTCGCGACTCCGAGTCAATCCAATCATACAAAGAGAGACAGCGGCCATGTTTGTTTACATTATGGACCCAGACTGCTAAATTGCATATCTGTGATCTTTATTTTGTCCCTGCATGACATTGAACCTGAAAAAGGGAGAAAAATCACGAATGGTCCATGATCATGGTCCATGGTCCATTTCCATGGCCTTGACTTTGACCCCAAGCCTATTTGAGTCAGAAAATTGTTAAGAAAAAATCACAAAAATTCGTAAACAAAATTTAAATTCGGAGGAAAAAAATCACGTCATAGACCCTGAACACAATCTTCGGTTATCGCGACCTTGATCCTGACCCAAGGTGATCTTAAAATAAAAAATCGAGATTAATCACAAAATCCACAAAATGTATTAAACATCTGAGGAAACTTAAATTTTTTGTCCAGGGTTACCATCTTGGATTTACATGACTTTACTCTTGACGCCAGGCAAATTTTAAATATGAAAAATTAAGAAAAATCAGAAAAATTTGCAAAAATATAATACAAACTGCAGAAAAAATATATTTTTAACTGTAGCTGGAATTTTGGATTTTCATGATCTTGAACTTGACCCAGGTAAACTTGAAGCAGAAAAATCCAGAAAAATTACAAAATATTGTAAAAAAATTGGGAAAATATATAAATGAGAAATTTAATAAAATATTAAAAATTATAAAAAAAGGAATATTTTGCGAATTTTGGAAAAAAATTGTATTGTCATTCAATGACTTACAAGGGTTCGATTCTCGTAAAGATGGTGGTGATACCCACTCCTAGTACAGCAACCAGCAGGTGACTGATCCCTGCCACTATACTACATTAGTTATTTAGTCAGTCCCTCAACCCAACTAACCCCTCCAACGAATCATTACTGTTGGCGATCTTTGAAGTCTTCCCTTTAGAAGCACATTGATTTTTTTTTAAAGAGAACTCCAACTTGACTATCCTTCCCCATATTCTGGTCTACTGTAATGTTTATTCGGTCCTGTGTTCCAATTAATGTCAGCTTCATGCTGGAATTATCGTCAGAATTAAAAGATCTGATTATTAGCTGGACACTCCTCTCTCAACTGGCAAAGCATCCCAAGCCACTGTGCAATATCGAAGACTCTGCTTATATAAAGGATAATTCCCATGACTTAAGATTTATCTTTCGAACCACATCAATAACAGCTCTTTCTATGCCCTTACCTTTCCAGAAACTCTATTGTTGCTTATGGACTCCCTCAGTTGCATCTATAAAACCTAGTAATCTTTGGTTAAGTAACTTTTCCAAAACAAATTTCAAGCACTGGCAGTAATGCAATGGAAGGACTAGCAGTAATGTAATTTTCAAGCACTGGCAGTAATGGGTTTGCTGGGTCTTCATTTCTCCCTTTATATAAGATCTTGTGAATTCCTTTATTCCAGATATTTAGGAATCATCCTTTATGTAGACAATCATTCATCAGTGCTAGTAAATCCTTCCGTTTTCAAGGAATACTCTCTTGACTATTTCAGAAGTTATGCCTTCATAATTTTCAGCTCCTTCACTATTTTGTCAAGTTCTTCTAACTCAAAATATGCAGTGTATGGAGGGTCTGGTAACTGTGTCATTTATTCTCCCTTAATACGATGCAATTATTCTTCACCTTCTTTGTTGTCGTCTGACAGAAGAGCCCAAATGAGTTCTTCTGCATTTTCCTGCTGACTGTTCATCACTCTTCCCTGGATTCTTAGGCTCTTCACGACTTGGATATACTTAACTGTTGTAATTATCTTATACTCTTAGCGCTCGTGAGTTTTTATTTCCTTTTTTTTTTAATTTCAAAACTTCTTCGAGATTCTGTCTTGTTTTCCTTCAGCAATCTCGTATTTGTCCTATTCTGAGTTTTATATTCACTGACTAAACTTAGCCGTTGAGTCTCATCTATGCTTCTCGTCAATTTTATTCTTATCTTCAGCTAATTTCTTCTAATCTATTCAATTCTTCATCCCACCATCTGTTTAGTGGGACTCCAGAGCTGTAAGTTCGTAGTGTTTAGTTAAATATGTCTTGGATAACTTATGTTTATTCTAATGCTCATTGGTGCACATCTTCCGAGTATTCTCCTTGGTACCTATGAAGATTTTTCATAAGTAACTCATTGAATCTCTTTCAATCCGCACCCTTGTGAATGTATCTTGTTAGTGTCACATCACCATCTTCTTTGGGTCTAGGTGTATAGTTAATCTCGTACATAATTAACCGATAATCACTTGATGAGTCCTCAGTTACTGGCCATTTCGTAATCAATCCGGCTGCCTTTCTTGATATCAGAGTCAGTCCGGGAAAGATTTTGTGTTGTGAGCAAGAGAAACACATGGGAAGGAGTCCAGGCTCATTGATTAAATAAAGGTTGTTCGCCAGTAAAGAGCTATCAATCTCTAAGTCTCGGCCGTTTGTAACAGGAGAATTTCAGTGTCTAGAATTGACATTAACATCAGCAGTGATTATCAAGCATTCCTTATACAGTCATCCAATCCATTCGTACAGTTTCTAAAACAATATTGACATTCTCCTTCTTTCTTCCAGTCCGCAAATGGACCAATGCCTCATTAGTAAAAATTTATTTCTTGATTCCTTTTCTTCTAAATTTTTCTTCCAGATTATTGCTAACAATTCGTTATTGTCTTCTTTCCTTGGCAATCACAAACTATTAATTTCGGCCCCTTTTTCCTGGGTTTGTTCAAACATAATCCCAGTGACGTAAATTCTTCACATGCCTTTATTTTTTATTGTGGCTTCGTCGTATGCTTCTATATTAACTCCTCCAGCTATGACTTCCCGCAAATTATTCACCTTCTATTTCTCCTCGAAAGGGTTAATGATTTCCTAAATATAATGTTTTGAATTATCACTGCTTTGCCCTTCTTTCTCTGGATATGCCAGTGTAAATTTCCTAGGAAGTTTTTCCGCAGTGTTAATCTTCCTTTCCACCTTTGTAACTTGGGCGAAAGTTGGTTTTGGTTTATCCACAGGTGTTCTGTTTTTTTTCTGTTCTTGCTATGTTTCTCAGAGAGAATTCCAGTCCTTTACATATCCTTGCAGGAAATAATACTTTAGCGGTGTCCTGTTCTCACTCGCAAGGGGAGAGAAAGGGGGGCATGGCCATACTGCCAATCACTGGCAGCCCTTCTTACTCGTCTAACTAGAGGTACATTAGCGAAACTCTAGCTTACTTCTGCATTACCTCAACATGTGTACATGTTCTCATATGTGTTGATTGGGGAGGGGTGGAGGCCTGTGGCAATACTGCCAAACACTGTCAACCCTTTTATCGCGTATCTCACCTTGGCAAGTGTCTATGTTCTCACCCGTTTTACTCGGTGCATCGGCGATTTGCCAGCTTAACTCAGCATTTTTCCCCGTGCATGTCAACTGCCTGTCCGCCCCCAAGCCGGTCTGGAATCGCAGCATGTGTCTACTGGAGGCCCTGGCGGATGTGCGACAGTAGCACATCTGAATACTAAAAATATGCGGCATGCGTCAATTCCCCCTCTCCCCCTGGCCAGTGCGACACTGACACACCTGTGCCAAGGCATCGGCTTGCAGTTGCGCCTCTGTCTTGCCATGGCCCGTCTCGCGACCAGCTGTTGCTTACTTTTCTCTCGCTCTTCCTTCCTTCTCATCCTAGGCTGGTCGCTTGTCATTGCTCCAGGTCATGCACCTCAGCTAGTTATCAGGTGTGCTGGCCTGGCTGCTAAAAGGATCTAAAACCCGGGCTCTGCGGTAACAAACATTTTGCTGAAGGCTGGCTATTTACAAGGTACATTGTTACTCTAACAACATCGCAGGCCGTACAAACACTGGAGAATAAGAGTCAAAACTTCTAAATCTATTGGGGCGGTTAAAAAACTTCATTCACTTAATCCACAGCATTTGAGGGTTGCCACAAAAGCTGATGGGCGGTCATAGAGCCTACTTCTGCCATGGACAGCACATTACTTGACAAGTTTTAACCTCACTTTAGACTACATGCTGGTATGCTACATATTTGAACTCGCTAAAACAAAAAAATCAACAGAGTAATACATTGTCTTGGACTCCCTTATATAATAACATCATTACATAATTGATCATTGATTTACTACATGCCTAAGTTATCCATCCAGCTCACGGTCATTTTTAATTTATTATGTTGTATTTGCTTGTGCCATCCTGGTAAAGCAGAGGCTTTCTTGACAGTGGAAAACAAGTTGAGTGGCAGATGGCCGGTAATTGGCAATGCTGCCTGGCAGCTGTTACGTGTAGTGCCATGGTTTCTGTTACGGAGGCACGCAGGCCTTCAAAGGAAAAACACTCCTATCTTACTAGACTGGAAACTCTATTCCTGAGTTAAAAACTAATTTCCTGCACTTTCTGTCGCTTATACAAGCGGTCTTACAGTAGGCAGAAGCAAACACACAATAATATTGGTAAAAAATTAAACACACTATAACTCGGCTGATGGCCTATATTCCTAACTTAACACTTATTAAACACAGGTACCGGCATCTGGTCGTTCGAGGCTCTGAGACGTCCGGCCCTTTGTAGTCGCACTTATGTTTCGGCATCAGGTCGGGCACCCCGCACTAGTTCTCTCAGTGGGTGACATGAGGTAAACAAACTTACCCCATGCCACACAGAGTCTGTCACTGGGTTGGTCGGCTTGGCTCATTGAAATCGCGTGGTCTGTACCTGTGTTATCCTCGGTAGAAGTCGGGTCCCTCACGGCTTCGGCAGGTACACCAAGTCTGGATTCTTGTGGCCTCGTTCCATTTCTGATTATGGGGCGCTTCGCCCGGATTCCCGATATTCGCAGTACACTCGTGAAATAGTCGTACGCGGAAATCCAAATTTTATCGCAACCTCGGAGATACTATGTCCCATCTCTCGTGCACCGACTATAACACCACATTCAAACTCACTTAAAACTTTATACCCTGCCATTGTAGCAGCAGTAACTTATCTAGCAACTTTGCCAGAAGTTTGTTATCTTATATAGGCGCTGGCGACCGCTTCGTGTTACACTGATTGGTTCCATACCTCTGTTGTTTGCATACGCATGTCTTTACCAGTTTTTTGGCTCTTCAGTTTGTATTGACATATACATATTTTTTTCGAACTAGCCTAGAAACATGTTCTTATAGGATCTCTCCTGACCTGCAATGACTGCATATCTTCGCGAGTTCCGTACAACCAGTCAGGGCCACAACCACCACTTACTTGTCGAGACAAGATGGAGTCTGGCAGTTCTTCGGCTTTCCCTCCTTCCACATCATCAGCTCCTTCTTCTTCCACACACACAGCGCCTGTTGCGCCTACATTACATCGACCTGCACTATAGCATGTTTTTTGCGACCGTGTGTTTACCATTTGCACGAATGGCTTACGCAATGAGTGCAACTGTTACCTCAATCCATTCCGGGAGCTGGCACAAAGCATGAGCGATAGGTGTGGGAAGACATTTACCCGCGCCACAAACTTAACAGCCATCATATCGCATGTACAGGACTGATCAAACAGGCTACATCGTCCCACTTCTCATTTAGTAATAAAAGCTTCGGCTGTTCTTGCGATGCTTGTCGCCATGAATGCAGGTGTTGGGCGAATCCCGATGCTGTGACATTGGCTTACGTGAACTGCGGCAGGAATTTTACAGGAAAATATCAACTGTGTGCAAATAGCACTAAGTGTAATGGAACTGCCACAGGCTCCTGGTCGGTGGAAAGGACATGCATGGCTAGTCCCCATCCAGGCTCATCCCGTCTCACACCGGCTCGCATTTTTGCTTCCGAGGGCTGCACTCGCAGTGGAACTGTTGTCACTGGTGCCGGCGAGTGTAATGCCTATGGGTTTGTAGAGGCGGAGAGCACATTTCAGAGTGTTATGAAAACATACGTTGCCGAGAATACCTCGAGTGGGGCCGTAGATATTTGCGGCTACCTCGAGCAGATGAACAATAATATAATCGGCCAGCTGGACCAGTAATTCGAGGATTATGGGGCGGATAAATTTAATATTTTCCTCGAGTGTGTATATGGAAAACCGGAGCCGCACGACAATGAGACGGACCACCATGCCTTCAAGACGAAGATCGTGCCCCTCTTCAATGTAGCTGACGTTGAAGAGGCAGTGTCGGTTGCCATTGTCAAGCTATGCCAGAAGGAGGACAAATACATGGGGAAGGGAAGTGGCTGAACCCTCACCTCTGTGAAAATGCTTCAACTGTGCATCAATAAGCTTGACCCGCAGTGAGCATCCTCCTACATCGCCCTGCCTGCGCGCATTGAAGATAAACACAGACCTGCAGTGCTTTAAAGGGGTGATCCTGGCACTCTATGTAGAGGGCGGGAATCCTAAGCGTGTCGACCAGCATTACATCAACACGGAGACGAACTNTGCGATTGTTACCCACAAAACACAGACCTGCAGTGCTTTAAAGGGGTGATCCTGGCACTCTATGTAGAGGGCGGGAATCCTAAGCGTGTCGACCAGCATTACATCAACACGGAGACGAACTTCGACTTAGTAAAATATAATTCCCCACCCCTCTACGGCAAATAGCTACATTCGAGAGATCCAATCCGAGGGTCAGCGCGAACGTCTACGCACTCGACGAAAATACCAAGATAGTGTCAATATGGATGATAGGGGAAAAACTGGCCGAGCACTTCGACTTGCTGCTATTCTCTACAACGGAGCACCAGAACTCTTATTATTGTTATATAGCTGATTTCTCCCATCTGGTACGCTCCCATGAGACGTCACGCTGTGAACATGCGAATATCTGTAAACACTGCCTCAAGGCATATGACAATCAACCATGTGTGATGGGGTTGACAGGTGCTGAGACTCTGGCTGAGCACAGGAGGTACTGCAATGAACACACGACAGTCCGTGCCGACATGCCACAGCCGGACAAGAACGGCAAGTGTTCTTTGCTCAAGTTCCAGAATTACCAGAATGGTGATAAGGTACCTATAGTTATGTCTGCGGACTTTGAGGCAATGCTGGTGCAGGTCCGGATGTGTCAGCCGAACCTGGACACGTCTTACACCTATAGGTACCAAAAGCACGAGCCCTGCAGCTATGGCATCTACGTCAAGGTGGATAACGATGTAATATCGGCCTCCAAGACGACCAGCCTACCCAGAGGTATAATATGTTACACCAGCGAAGGTGTGTCGAGGTGGTTCATGGCAGAAGTCGTGAGCGTAGGTAATCTGGCGAAAGACATATATAGCCAGACCGAGCCTATGCATACTCTAACATCTGGCGAACGGACTGGCTATACACTAGCCACCACCTGCTGCTACTGTTCTGGTTTCTTCACCAGCGCCAATCAGAAGGTGCAGGGCCATGACCATTTCAGCAGCAACTTTATCGGGGTGTCGTGTAATAACTTCAACAAGCTTCGCCGCAGCCCCCAGACACTGCCTATCCTCTTCCATAAATTGATGCACGATGCCAATTTTATTATTAAGCTGCTTGGCTACGATACCCATAACATATATATTTTTCCGCATACTGAAGAAAAGCTGATTACCTTCAGTAAAAGTTTGGGCGACAAATTTATCATTCAGTTTTTTGATACTTTTCGATTTATGTCTGCCAGTCTCGCAACACTCGCACAGAATATGTCATTCGACGACTTCAAGACGTCGACCAGATTTTTTACCAGTGAACAGCTTGAGTTGATCACCCAGAAAGGCATGTTCCCCTACAATTTTTTTGACTCGTGAGGGAAGCTTGCTGAGCCGCGGTTGCCAACAATCGCTGCGTTTTACAACCAGCTCACCGAATGTAACATTAGTTCAGCAGAAAACCAACATGCTCAAAGTGTCTGGATGGTGTTCGGCTGCGGCACTCTCCAGGACTCACAGAGCTGTATCTGAAGACTGACGTCTTGATTCTGTGCGACGTCATCGAGAATTTCCGCTCTGTCTGACCACATACGGACTTGGTTGTGTTCATTAAGTGAGTGTTCCTGGATTCTCGTTCGACGCGATGTTGCGCAAGACACAGGTGGAGTTGTAGGTGCTTGTTGACTACGACATCCACCTGTTCATTGAGACTGGTATCTGGGGTATGGTGGCTCAGTGCATCAAACACCACATGGTGGCTAACAACAAGAACATTCCTGACACCTTTGATGATGCCAGCAAGCCGTCTACCAACCTCCAGCATGTAGATGCTAATAATTTACATGGGTGGGAAATGTCCCTACCGCTACCATATGGCAGTTTTGAATGGACTGGCACGGACATTGACATCATGTCCTTGCCGGGCGAAGGACATGTCGGCTACATACTGCAGGCGAATGTAGAGTAACCTATCGCTCTTCACGAGGAACATAGAGATCTGCCGTTCCTGCCGGTGAACGAGTGTCCCCCTGGGTCCAAACAACCGAAACTCATGACCACCCTGGCGACAAAGACTCATTATATCTTACATTATGTGAACCTCAAGCAATTATTGGGTCATGGGTTGCGGCTGAAGGTAATTCGCCGTGTCCTTCGATTCCACCAGAAGGCGTGGCTAAAGCCATATATTGACATGAATATGATGAAACGCCAGGCAGCCACGAACACCTTCGAGAAGGACTTCTTCAAGTTAATGAATAATGCTACATACGGCAAGCTTATGGAGAATAAGCGTAAACACCAGTGTATGGAACTCGTATGTAGAGAAGTTCGGGCGAAGAAGCTCATTCCAAACCATTGTTCAAATGTAGGACCATTTACGAGTTATTATCCCTCGTAAAGCTAGACCACGAGAGCATTACATTTTATAAGCCTATATATGCTGGCTTTGCTGTACTTGACCTGTCCACAACTCTCATGTATCGCTTCTACTATGACATGATGAGGGCACTGTATGGCTGTGATGTGGGTCTCGTCAATAGAGACATGGATTCCTTCGTCATGGAGATCACTTGCCCCGACTTCTACAGCAACCTCGCCTCAGACCCGACACTTATGTTTGAGTTCGACACCAGCGCCTACCCTCCCACTCATCCCTGCTACTCGCCTGTCAATACAAAAGTGATTGGTAAATTTAAGGATGAGTGCGGGAGTAACGACATGGTCAAGTTTGTCGGGCTGAAGGCAAAGCTGTATGTATATAGTTGTTGCTGCCACGATAAGGTAGTGAAGCATGCGGAAGGGATACAAAAGAGCGTTGTTAAGAATACGATAACACTGGACGATTATCGAAGTATCCTTTTGTCCCAGCGCATCATGACAGTACAGGTCAGTAGCATTAGGTCGTACCATCACGAATTATATACTGAATGTGCCAACAAGTTGGCTCTTTCGTGGATGGACGACAAGCAGAAGGTCCTGAATGATGCTATACATACCGCCCCCTACGGTTATCATACCTAATAAAATTAATAGCTCTGGGCCAAGCACATATCATTATATATATGTCTGTCCCCGGAGAGAGTGTTTTTTCCAGCAGTGTACTAGAGCACATGCAAGAGTCGTATTCCTCTTGTCAGGTATATTGTTGAGGGTGTTACTAGCCATATGTCCCTTCAGCATACTGTAGCGCATGCAAGAGCCATTTATTCTTCTTGCCAGGTATGCTGGCTGGTAGCATGCTGTAGCTCATAAAGAGACATTCTTACCTTGTCAGGTATGTTACCAGTATGTCCTACAATATTATAGTATACTGGAGCACATGCAAGCATCGTCTTGTCAGGTATACTGCTGTTCCATGCATTCTGTTCCAGCATACTGTAGCACATATAAGAGTCATATTCTTCTTGCCAGGTATGCTGGCTGGTAGCACACTGTAGCTCGTGCAAGAGACAATCTTATATTGTCAGGTGTGTTAGCAGTATGTCCTGTACATGTTTTTTCCAGCAGTATACTGAAGCACATGCAATCATTATATTCATCTTGTCAGGTATGCTGGCTGGTTGCATGCAAGAGATATCCTTATCTTGTCAGGCTTGTAACTAATATGTCTTGGTTTTTTTTCCATAGCACTGTGTTGGCGACCAGTGACACGTTGTAGTGCTATCTCCCCCTTCTCTCTCTTCATCCCTCTCTATTCCCTTTGCTGCAATCTGCCTGTGCGTTTATCTGTCCGCTTTGTTTTCTTTTAGGTGGGTCGGATTTCCATTGCAGCGCGTAAGCTGCCTGTACACTATTCTTGTGATGTTTCCAAGGACATAATTGGTGATGTCACAAGCATAGTGTACTGCCTGGTCACAAGCCCGGGGGTCATCCATATGCTCATACCATGTGGACAGTAAGTGCAAGGGCAACGCTGCGAGGTGTAGGAAAGTGGTGTGTGTGTGTGTGTGTGTGTGTGTGGGTGTGTGTAAAATAGGGAGTCCCTGGGGTTGGGGGCGTCGTCTCGGGGACTGGTGTTGGGGAGCCTCGCGTAGCCAACCAGTGAGTAGGGAGGTACTAATAGCATTTAGCAGCATGCGGAGAAAACCTAGTAGGATCATTGTGGCAGGGACGACACGGAGATAGTCGACAAGTCGGTATCTGGCTGGGGATGGCGACGTCCCTAGCATGTCGTAGGGCACTAGCTAGCAACATGGCTGCCACTGGCTGAGTGGCATCATGATGGGAATGCCCCTAGCTTGGAATGCGAGAGCATGATGTACAAGTTCTAGTACGAAGGAATTACTTAGTATTCTAATTTAGCATCATATAGAAAAAACCTCATCGGGGCATCATGGTGGGGATCTGGGAAGTCTCGGAGACAACTCCCTTGCTTGGTATGCGAGAGCATGCAGCACACAGAGAAAACCTCGCCAGGGGGTAATGGTGGGTGTCTGGGGTCGGGGCGTCGTTGCAGGGACGGCCCTCACTTGTTTAGCATCACACATAGAAAACCTCATTGGGGCATCATGGTGGGGATCTGGGGTCGAGATGTCGTCGCAGGGATTCACCAGGGTGTCGTGGTGGGTATCTGGGTCCGAGGCATCGTCTCGGGGAACCCTTGGAATTCAAGAGCATGAAGTTTTTGTACTAGCTTACAAAATGGCCTCCATAAGATTGCCTTTGCCACCCAAAATTGACCTTTACCTTGACAAAAAATTTACATTGACCTTGACAAATACAATTTTTGGAAATTTTTGGAAATTGGATTCCCTTATCCCCCACCCCACACCCTGTATCTGAACATACTATTTATAACTACTGCTGATTTAGTGTAGGCTTACTTCTCTGACTGCATCTGATGTGCTAAGTGGCAGGCTTTCTTCCCCCTCTGCCTTGTCTTTGTCGATGACATCAGCACAATGGGCACATGGCAGTTTGTCAGTTAGCTGGTTCTCGCTGCCCAGAAATTGCATATTTTCTCAGGGTACCCTCGGAAAGTATCGCCCTGAGTTGAAAGATACCTCTCTCAAGAAAGTGGCAAATTTTGAGAGTAATAGCCAAGTTTCACCATTGGTGCACGAGTGGGGGATTGAGCTTGAAAGAAAGAACTGAACTAACTGAGGACGTTCCTCGAAGTAGGAGCATAAGTGATCACGAAGAGGATGGTGTGGTACTGGCTCCTCGCCTCTGTGTGGCCGGGTGGATAAACGGATCACGAGGTCAGCAGTTCACCGGACCTATACCATAAGAGTTTGTTTGTGGCCATAATTCCCCACGGGGATCCTCCATGAATGGTTAAGAGGTAGCTGAGACAAAGGAAGCCGGTCTGAGGCCTCTGGCCTCAGGCTCATGTGAGGTTGAGACCTCTTCAGGCTTCAAATAAAACTAGTAAGGACATTGTGGACTTGCTAATTTAAGTATGTGTATGAACTGTTGTGTGTGAAGAACTGTGTGTTGCGTGGGGACTTACATTGTGTTAAGCACATAATTAGGAAAACTGTTTTATTGTAAAAGTGTTAGTAGGAATAAAGAACTTAACTAAGAAGAATAGTGTGGGTGTAACATCATTGTGCGGGTCTTTTCGGACACAAGAGCACAGTGGCGTCAAAATCAAGTTCCTTCAAGAGAATTAAGGTTACATCAATTGACTTGGAAAAGCCAATGTTAATAAAGGCGAGGAGGAAGGTACTTAAAGCCCTTCTTGGTGAAGGAAATGTCCCAAGATCAGTGGCATTGTTGGTGGTGACCTGCTTAATGGATGCAGACTTCGACTGGGGACAGTACAAAATATCGCCCAAGGACAATAAATGGCACCAAAAGCTTTGGTATGCTATAAACAATATGGAGATAAATGTCATACACTCCTGGATGCAGGAGATATATGACGAAGATGATCAAGGGAATTTTGAGGAAGAGGATGAANGATAAATGTCATACACTCCTGGATGCAGGAGATATATGACGAAGATGATCAAGGGAATTTTGAGGAAGAGGATGAACCTTGAAACCTGGAAGTACACCAGGCAGGGGACTCAGGAGAATCCGAAAGTTCAGAGAACTCGTCGTCGGAAGATGATTCGAATTTAGGTCAGCAACTAGGAAAGTGCAGGAGTTCACTCTGGTTGGGAAGAAAGGAAAACCCCTGAAGTCCATCAGGATGACATTTACTTAGTCTGCTGATTCGGAGGCGGTTCCTGAAATGGCGCAAGGGTCTACAGGAACAGAAGTGNCAGGATGACATTTACTTAGTCTGCTGATTCGGAGGCGGTTCCTGAAATGGCGCAAGGGTCTACAGGAACAGAAGTGGAACCTTCTGCTGGCACCTCCAGGGGCCATGAAGGATAGGAAAAACGGAAACTGCATTTCCAATTACCTGATGAAAAGGAAAATGGGAATGACTCATTGGCTGATGATGAGTTCATCATAAGGGTGGAAAGGAAAGGGGAGACAATTCATGATGTGGCCAGAGAACTGGTCTCATCTATGATGGAGTGGCTGTTAAGGAAAATCTCCAAAATAAATAACACATAGGCTAACTGGCTTATCCCCAAACTAAATCTGTTGCACGGGCACATTGACAAGGCGTTGATGGAGAATGGAAAACTGATTGGCAAACTGCAACATGTGGGGAAAAGTACTGTAATAAGAAGGGAGACACCAAAGCCAGCAGAAAAAGGAATGCCTGGCATAAGAAGTTATACCCAGGCGGCAGGCTCTGAGAGCATAAAGCCCAAACCAGCAAAAAATGTTATACTTATATACCCAGATAAAGAAGTGACCACAAGTATTGAGACAAGGGACAAAATCAAGAAAGGTTTTGATCCTAAGACTTATAGCCTCAAAATAGGAAATATGAGAGGGATCAGAGGGGGGCATTATGATAGAAGCAGGAGATGACAAAACCCTGGAGAGCATAAATAATGCAACTAACATCAGGGAACTCGGATTGAAACTTAAGGCCCCCAAGAGAAGGGGTCCCAAGGTAGTGGTATACGGCGTACCACGGAATGAAGATGATAGAGATTTACCTGCAACTATTTTCAGGCAAAATTTCTGAACTGGTGGTTGTGGAGGACACAGTATGGAGAGTTTTGTAAAGGCTGTCACAGTAAGCCATAGAACGGGAAAGAGGGACACGGACAGGGTCAATGTGGCTTTTGGAGTGTGGCCGCAAAGTGCGAAATGCAATTATTGAAACATAAAGTATGTACATTGGATACGAGAGCTGTCGAGTGAGGGATTACATTTCTCTGTCAAGGTTCTGCAAGTGCCAACAATGGGGGCACATAGCGAAGAAATATAGGGAAAAGGAGTCAACCTGTTCGAAATGTGGAGTAATTGGCCATGAATTTGGAAACTTTCCAAAGAAAGGCGACAGAGAGTTCAAGGAAACTTGTTCTAACTGTCTAAAGAAGGGACAGCCACACGAACATGGGGTGGATGAGAGAGTGCTCCGCTTATCAAAGGGCCCTGTCCGTTGAACTAGCTAGAACAGACTACGGACTGTGATAGCATTTTGAGGTGTGGGCAGTTAAATATGAAGCGGTCCCCAGTGGTTGCTGCTGAACTCTACAGAATCGCGATGGAGCAGAAGCTTGATGTTGTGTTGTTCCAGGAACCATATACGCCACTTGATGCTGTTGTGGGTCTACAGGGCAGTGTGTTCACCAATGGCGATTGTCCCTGGGTAGGAGTTTTGATGGCCAACATGAACATAGATGTCATCATGATGGCAAGTGTGTCTAATTCTCATCATGTTTGTGTTCAGGTGACAAAGGGAACAGATTGTTGGTTGGTCTCCTCATACTTCCAGTTCTGTGACGACACACAGATACAGATACATCTGGACAGATGTGAAGTGATTGCTGAAACACTATGGAATAAGCCACTTATACTATGTGCTGATGTGAATGCAAAGACAGAAACTTGGCATTCACCTATTACAGATGAAGCAGGTGAACTGGTCAACCAGTTCATCCTAACTAATGGTATGGATGTGGTGAATGTGGAAGGTGAACTGCTTACATATGTCTCGCAGGCACACAATATGCAGTCTTATATGAATATAACAGTTACAAACATGAAGGCTTGTGACTATGTCAAAGAATGGGCAGTAAAGGATGAAAGTTGTAGTGATCATAGACTTATTATATTTTAAGTATATGGTGGTGGAACACAAACACCTAGAAATGTGGAACATGAAACGCGATATGTCCACAACATGGCAGATTGGTCTGCCTTTGATCGGGCCCAAGTGGGTAAGCTGCAAAGGTGTCCTGAACTGTGTCTGGAAGCTGAGGAAGATAGAGTCAGAGCAGTAACTAAGATCATACAGGACACTTGTGAAGAAAATCTCGAGAAGACTACTCAAGCACTTCCAAACCGCCATGGTGGGACGGGGACATGGAAGTAGAAACGAAGGCACTAAGAAGGGGAAGAAGAAAACTTCATAGTCTTCGGGGTGAGGAGCGAGACCAATTCTCCCGATGATATAAAGAAATTAAGCAGGCTTACTTCAGCAGGGTGCGGAAGAAGGCCAAGTCATGGGAGGAGTTTGTTACACGGGCTAGAAATGAAGATCCGTTTGGCTTAGTGTACAAACTGGCGGCTGGAAAGATTAAGAGTGTTACACCACCGCTATGTATTAAAATTGGCGATTACTTGATAACAGACTTAAATGAGTCGATGGAGGATCTGCTCCACGCACTTCTTCCTGATAACTCCACGGATGAAGAGGGGGAGGAGCATACTGCGAACAGACAGTCAATGGAAATGGTTCCAGATACACAGATTGCTCTGGAATTCCAATTGGAGGAGCTAATGGCAGCAGTTCAGAAGATGAAAAATGGTCAAGCTCCTGGAAAAGATGGCATAACCACTGAACTTCTGAAAAGATGGCATAACCACTGAACTTCTGAAAAGATGTTATTCCAGGATAAAGGAGGTGCTGTTGAAATTATGCAATAACTGTCTTCGGAATGGTGTGTTTCCCTCCCCTTGGAAACAAGGGTGCCTGAGGATTTTATATAAAGGAAATAATAAGAAGCCTGATTACCAGAAGTTATACCGACCACTGACGTTGCTCCCGGTCCTAGGCAAGGTCTACGAGTAATTAATAAATCAAAGATTGATAATGGCTGTGGAAGTGGAAGGTACCTGAATGGATTTTTGGAACTGGGTCTTCCTCCAGGAAGCGCGGTCTTTGGATACAAAGATGATGGGCTAGTGATGATCTCTGGAAATTCCAGAGGAGAGTTGGAAGCAAAGGCAGAACAACCAAGCTTCGATTTTCAATAGAAAAAAACGAAGACCATGATGCTCAAGGGGAAGTTACAAAGACACCGAATGTGCTGTTGGGGGGGGGGGCTTGAAAAATGTGACTGAATTCAGATACTTAGGAGTCATTATGGATGACAAAATGAGCTTTCTCAAGCATATTGAGTATATTTCTAGGAAGGCAGTGTTTGTCTTCCAGTAATTAAATAGAATTGGCAACACCAATTGGAGCCTCAATTACTTCACGTTAAGAACGATATACGGAGCAGTTTTTGAGGTCATTATATCTTATGGGGCAGTGATGTGGTACCACAGAGCTGAACTCTCATGGTATAAGAGGAAGCTCATTAGTGCTCAAAGGGCGGTACTGCTGACTATATTAAGAGTGTATAAGACTGTGCCAAATGAGTCACTCCCAGTTGTGGTGGGTGTGTAACCTGCTAACCTGTTGGTTAAATATAGAGGACTCACGGTGGAGAGAGCATGGGCTACAAAGCTGGAAAAGACTGAAAAGAGTGAAATAATGGATGGCATCTTGGAAGAATGGCAGGAGACATGGGACACCTCTGTAAAGGGAAGGATGACATATGAGTTGTTGTCCAATATAAAGAAGAGAATGCTATGTAAGTGGAATAGAACGAACCAATACAGCATGCAGTTGTACACTGAACACGGCAACTTTAAAGCCAAATTGTATAGTATGGGGCTTGTGCAATCTCCGCTATGTGAGGTATGTGGAGTCGATGACTTGGTGGAACATGTGATTTCTGACTGTCTGAAGACAGAAAATCTAAGGACATGGCTGGGAGAAATCACGGAAAAGAAGGGCATTCACTTATAAATTGGAGATGTAATGCATAACAAAGCTGTGCACCACATATGGGGTGAGTTTGCCACTAAAATAGGAAGAAGGCTTAGAGAATTTGATAAATGGCAAACAGAACAAATTTCTGATTACCCATAATGGCATATTAAGCAAAGGCTTTCTATAGTAAGTAAGTCGGAATATCTCAGATTGGCGAGGAGTACAGGTTTTACTGAGAATACTGGTAGAATACCGAGTAATAGCACAAAGAAAGTGAATGGCCCGAAGAGACAAGAGGAGAAAGTGCCGTTCACTGTCTTACTCACCCGAGTGCAGTTGCAGTGCGGGAGGATGGAGGGAATGCTGGCCTTTGGGCCTTAAAACCTGCCCAGAATGAGCTTCACTATATAGCCATCGGTTTTAAGTAGAATTCCCCAATAAATCAGCTTGCTGAAGGCTTCTCGCATGTTACGTAACACTCCAAACATCAGTTGTCTATGCACAGGGTGAATCTCTGGTACTTATTCGAGATAGGCATGGTACTTTTTCACATACAGTCTCATTGCAAGACACCTCTGCTCATTTACATCATACTGATGCTTAGTTGGCCCAAACTTTGCACTTGTGTAATCGATCGCGTGTTTTTCGCCCTCGTCTCTGCACTGGTATAACACTGCCCCTAATATTTCCTAACTGGTGTAAACAAGAAACGTGTGGGGTCATATCTCGCTAGTGTTTGACATACAAAAAACTGGCCTTGACGTTATTAAATGCATAATTAGCATCCTGGTCCTCACTGTTGCGTTTGTTGCCCTCTGTGTCGACCACATGACTCAGGAAATCAATGCTGACCTTGCCTAGATGACGATTTGGTACAGTGCATGTAAGACTGTTAATTGCCAGTAATTCCAGCAGTAGTGAAAAGCGACTCATATGCTCCTCCCTCTCCCAGCACACCACTACGTTGTCGAGGTAGGCAAGCATGAATTCCTCCATGAGGCAATCCAACACCATCACCATCATTGCTTGGAACACGGCAAGGGTGTAATTGAGGCCGAAAGGCATTTCTTAAAACTATAAACATCTGCCATTAGGGGCCGTGAATGCAGTTTTCTCATTGTTATCCAGGATCACTGGCACTTGCCAATACCCACTATTAAGGTAAAGGGATGACATTACCTTTGCCTGTCCGAGAGAAATGATGGCATCCCTGAAAATGATATATATTGGTCATGTGTTACATGTCACTTGGTTCACTCGCCTGAAGTCTACATAGAAACACCATGTGCAATCCTTATTTTATGGCAAGGTTATTGCTGAATTTAATTCACTGTTCGTTGGCTCGAATACACCATCATTTAGCATTTCCTATATTTTCTGTTTTATATAATAAGCTTGATGTGGTAAATAGCTGTGTGGTGTGGTGTATATAGGTCCTTCTCGCACCAAAATAATTGTGTGCTCGGTGACAGTTGTCCGTCGGAGTGCATCATGGGCGGCAAACATGTCGCGGCACTCGTTGGGGTGTTGCTGAAAGGCCTCACGATGTTGTGGTGGGATGTCATTGTCAAACTCTGTCAACGAGACTGCTGTGTTGAGCCAGCTGGCCGTCTGTCACGGTTATAACAATGCGCACCACTCCTTGACACCGAAATAAATGTGACTGTCCACAGGTTCCACAATGGTGTTTTGTTCGGTCAGCGAGGCTACTCCTAAAATTGCATCTTTCCTGATGTGCAGTGTAACTATGGCAGTTGTGCTTTTATGAATCGTAACAGTAAATTGTTCGGATGCACTGATGGTGTACATAGTTAGTTGATAGGTGGATGAAGTGAGCTGATGGTGTGATATCAGCTGGATTCACAAAACTAGGTTGCACAAAGTTATGTAAAGCAGCAGTATCAATAAGTACATTACAAGGTTGGCTACTAATAAAAATAAGAATTCAGATAAACGTTGTGTGACTGTTACTCATATGGTTCACTAGGGTTTGTTGTGGCATCAAGTTTGTTACACTGAATGGGTCTGGGGTATTGGTAACATCCAGCACTTCCCATTTCCCGAAGCACCGTTTACACTTCATGTTTGCTATTTTTTTTTAATTAGGGTTATTAGAGCATGCACTGTACCAATTGTATTCATTGTTCTCACAATAGTGGCACGGAATTGGCGGCGGTTAGGACCTATCCAGTCTTGTATTGTTCACTTTCATGTTTTCACTTTCACTTATGCTTCTAGAGCTGGTTTGATTGCAGTTTGAAACTGTTGCAGGGGTTGACATTTTGTCACTAGGTCGGCCAAAACTACCGTATTTTGATTAATTTTGATGCTTGTTGGGTTCACTGACACTGTCCACCAGTTGCTCGTGGCTCCATCATGCGGCACTCAAGTTGCGGTCGTGGAATAGTTGGCGCTTGTTGCATTCGAGGATGATCGCGGCCTGCGTGAGTTCATATAAAATACTGTTCAACAGGGGTACCAACATGACATTGCACTCGAGTCGCACAGCTTCTGCACCTACTTCTAGCACTTCGCATTCCAGGAGCTGAGGGTGGAAATGCTTGACTAGTTGCACCTTGCAAGTGATAAAAATGGTGAGCAGCTCATTGGGCTGTTGCGCTTCTAGCATGTGTCTGCTCTGTACTTGAATGGATGTGAATGCACCTCTTTAGCGACACTGAAATGCATGCATAAACTCATTCCACTGCATTTCATAGTGGTTTACGGATTGCCACCAGTTGCATGCTTCTCCTGCAAGCTGTGCACCCACATACCTGAGTCACTCATTCTCGCAAACACCATAGTACCAGAGGCATGCACTGCAGTCCTCGATGAAGGCTTGTAGGTCTTCAGTTGTTCTCCAGTAAAGTTCGGCAATGATTGAAATGTTACTGGGGTGGTAGCACTGCTTGTATGTTACATTGATAGTATTGTGTGTCTAGTTGCCTTCTGCTGTCCACTTGCCATGTTGACATGGTTGACTGCAATGTTATTGGTGGTGCAAGATGCATAATTATGACACGCACCAGCTGAGAAATGTATTGCGTGTAGGTTGGTTGTTCTGGTGTGCACGATGGTGGAAGGACAGGCATAGAGAAGTATGCGGTAGGCAGCATATAGTACGACATGACTGGTGGTAGGGGAATAGGTGTGGTTGGCAGCACTGGTTATTGCGGTATGGAATGGACGAGCGGCATTTTGTTTACACTCGCCGTTTGGTTGCCAGGTGGGTGTGGTTGTGGCAGCGGCATGATTGCTGCCATGGTGCACTGCATGGATGTGATGTGTCCAATTTGTACAGCAATCCTCTCAATTGGGTAGAAACACTGTCCATGCACATGACGCGCACAGACAAGATACACCACTATGCCTCTGCCCATACCTTCCTCACATGCTCGTATGTGACACTGAGTTGGCTGGTATCCCGGACCCGTTAATAAATCCTGGTACACTGTGGAATGATACACTGCGACCTGTGTTACTACACACTGTCTGCATTGAAATTGTCCTGTTTTCATGATATCGGGTTCGGATGTGTATGGTACACTAGAATGCACCCAACACACTTTACGGAACGGGTGCCTTGTTCCTCACATACTAAATTGGCACATTGCTGCTGCATTTGTTAAAGTAGATAAAATTTTATTTCAGGTTGGCTAAAAGAATTTCGTTAAAGATTAGAGTAAATAAATCCTCACTAAGAACATCGCAAGTGTCTTTCAGTTCGCGGTTGTTTGTGATGCAGTTTTTTCGTTGGAAGTTGGGCTTGTGGTCACACTGAGAGTATTGCATACCTTTCTCAATATTTGCCACTGCATCCTGTGAGACGAAGCGCCATGTCTGAACACCTGGTTAGCCATTTTTTATTATAAACTAGCGACCCGGCCCGGCTTCGCCCGGGTACAATTATGTTTTTAAAAAATTAGAAAAAGACAATTACAATGTTATAAGATAGTAAATTAGTAAACTGCTATAATATGTATACACTAGAGAGCCAAAGAAACTTGTATAGGCATGCGTATGCAAATAACAGAAATATATAACCAATCAGAGTAACGTGATGCGGTCGGCAGCGCCTATATAAGACAACAAGCGTCTGCTGCTACAATGGCAAGTTATCAAGATTTAAATGAGTTTGAACGTGGTGTTATAGTCGGCGCACGAGAGATGGGACATAGCATCTCCGAGGTAGCGATAAAATTTGGATTTTCACGTACGACCATTTCACGAGTGTACCGTGAATATCGGGAATCCGGTAAAACATAAAATCTTCGACATCTCTGCGGCTGGAAAAAGATCGTGAACGAAAGGGACAAACGACGATTGACGAGAATCATTAAACGTGACAGATGTGCAACCCTTTCTCAAATTGGGGCAGATTTCAATGCTGGGGTATCAACAAGTGCTAGCGTGCGAACTATTCAACGGATCATCATTGATATGGGCTTTCAGAGCCGAAGGCGCACTCGTGTACCGTTGTTAACTGCACGACACAAATATGTATGCCTCGCCTGGGCCCGCCAACACCACCATTGGACTGTTGATGACTAGCTCACACGTTGCCTGGTCTGACGAGACTCGTTTCCAATTGTATCGGGTGGATGGACGTGTACGGTTATGGAGACATCCTTATAAATCCATGGACCCTACATCTCAATAGGGGACTGTTCAAGCTGATGGAGGCGCTGTCATTGTATGGGGCGTGTGCAGTTGGGGTGAAATGGGACCCCTGATATGTCCAGATACGACTCTGACAGGTGACAGATACATAAGCGTCCTCTCCGATCACCTGCACCCATTCATGTCCATTGTGCATTCCGACGGGCGTGGAAAATTCCCGCAGGACAATGCGACATCCCACATGTCGAGAGTTGGTACCGAGTGGCTCCAGGAACACTCTTCTGACTTTAGACACTTTATTTTGGCCACCTAAATCACCAGACATGAACATTATTGAGCATATCTGGGATTCCTTGCAACGTGATGTTCAAAAGAGATCTCCACCGCCTCGCACTCCTACGGATTTTTGGTCTGCTCNGATTCCTTGCAACGTGATGTTCAAAAGAGATCTCCACCGCCTCGCAATCCTATGGATTTGTGGACTGCCCTGCAGGATTCATGGTGTGAATTGCCTCCTGCATACCTTCAGACATTAGTCGAGTCCATGCCACGTCGTCTTGCGGAACTTCTGCGTGCTCGCAGGGGCTCTACTGTTGTACCAGTTTTTTTGGCTATTCAGTGTATAACATACATAAATCTCATGCCTGTCTTCCAGAAGGGTAGGCAGGGATTATGGACCTCCATTTACCACGATCCGGACATACCTACCTCCTTCGCTTTGCCCACATTCATATATCTCTAATATAACAATATGATATCATAGTGGTTTAGAAAATTTATTTTTATTCAACATTAATCGTTTTGCCTCCGACCGCCAGCACAAATACGTTTATGTTTGGCGTGACACACGAAAGGGCTACTTATAGTTGTCCGTGTGCAAAACATCCTCCACTCAAATACACTCCAGCCACTTTAAGAGTTTGACCCTGTGTCTTATTTATAGTCATGCGAAAACGAGCTCTTATTGGAAATTTGAATATTTTAAAATTAAAAGGAGAATCCGAGGGAATCATTGGTATTCTAGGCATTAAAACAGTTTTTCCAGTACCGCAGCCAGTTAGAATAGTACCTTCAATGAGATAACTTTTTAAAATTTTTATTTGTAATCGAGTCTCCCTGCCCTCGCCCGTGTGTGCATGTCTCGATTTAAAAAAATACTTTTTCACAAAACTTTTAATAACTTTTAAAGTATTGGCGGTAATTGTATGCTGTAAAGGACATTTCTTATCTACATTAAACGGTTTTAATAAGAATGAATTTATTTTGATAAAGATTAAGTTCTTTATTTTTATAAATAGAGTACATTTTTTGTTTGTTTTAACTACGTAATTTTAATTGTAAATACACTTATTACTACTTATCTATTAAACATAGATATATGCTACCGCTACCTTTTTTGTAGATCATTAAATTCTACACAATTCTTTCGCACATGACTTTGTCATATCTTTAAAGGATTAGGCAGCGTATTCGATGACAGCGCACTGGCGGCAAACGTTTTTCCCTACTTTATTCACTAATACCGTTAATGCTGAGCACCTATAAGTTCTAGGGCAATTTTTAATGCACACAAACCTTTCTAGATAAATGCAGATCATAACAGCAAAAACCGCATCCAAATATGATAAGTGGTTCTCGAGATAGCGCAGTTAAACAGACAGAAAGAAGAGCACCAGGGACTTCCTTTTATACTATGTAGTGATTTAAGCAGTCAAACTGGTGGTGGGGGTGAATGTCACTGGCCACTCCATCGTGACAGAGCCCTCTCGTAACCTGCTGTAAGGGTGGTGTACCGACCGGAGGTGGAGGGGTATGCATGCCTGTTGTTACCAATGGCCATGTTGTGCAACACTTGTCTAAGCAAAAGCCGGGAAGGAGGCCACAGAAGAGTTTGTAAAGCATAACATCGGGCCAAAATCGAATTCAGCAACCTTCGGAGAATTGCGCAAATAGACACAGAAAATGTGGGTCCAGCTAGCCTAAGGGCATTCCAGGGTAATTAGAACAAGCGACGAGGACACTCCGCCTCCGGCTCACAACGTGAGCCAATCAGAACGAATTACGTCAACACATATGTCGAGGGGCATGAAGAGTGGACTNCGTCAACACACACGTGGAGGGGCGCGAAGAGTGGACTGGGCTCCGACGGCTGTGAGCGAACGCAGTCTGCGAGGGTCATCAGGCGGGTCAGCTGCGGGTTCTGGAGCGGCGACGTCCGACATCGAGGCAACGAGGCCAAGGTGCAAGACTAGGGTGAGCTCCTTCTTTATCATGTTCTCTCTAACCTAATTACCTTCCTTTTTCACTCTCTCTCTCTCTCTCTCTCTCTCTTCCATTGGACTCTTGTCTCAATTATCTACGTAACAATGTATAACGGTTGGAGAAAGTAAATACTCTATAAACTCTTTCTATAAGCCCTCTTATTCTGAGCTTATCCTAATATCTTATTCTACCCCTCAATATCCTAATGGTTTATGAGCAGGTAAGACTCATAACACTGTGCACACGTCTCGGAGCAGTGGTAAATATGTCCCCTGGTGGATGAGCAGTGTTGGAGAAGGGGGTGAGGCTCGTGCACTCAGCCGCCTTTGCTGTAGCGTATTCCCAAGGTGGTAGGGAGGTGGTGGTGATGGTGTCGCACTGTCCAAGATGGCAGCTCGGTGAACATGACCTGTGCCTTGCAAGATAATCTTGAGTGGCTGGCTTTTGCCATTACCAAATGCAATGGATTCCTCGTTGCGTCCATTCGACCTCGTCTGCGATGTTTCACAATGCCTGGGCTGCCTCTACGGCATAATCTTGATGTATTCAGGGGGAAAGGAAGAAAATTTTAATTGCCGAAAATTTTTAATAGGTTGAATAATTTGGAAAACTGGCCGGAATTTTGCAGGAATGATAAAGGGGATAGGTTTATACCACACTGAAGTGTGCCATATGATGGTGCTTGCCTTGATGGTGAGCAGGCAGCTGCATGGTGTTGGGGGAGGGGGATGGTAGTTTGATAAAATAAAGAGATTTAGCATGGTGAAAAATGTGTATGCTACCCGTCAGCAACCAAACATCGCCGGCTGATGATTACGTGATGGTAGAGCTGAGACTGTGGGGGTTGATACCAGAGTATTATAATTTGGGCACACAATGAAAATTACAAAGGGCAATTTTGCAAACAAAACACTTGCAAAGAAATGAAAAACAAAACTTAAATGTAGGAGTGAAATGCCTCTCACGTTTTAAATCTTGAATAAAACTGGTCCATGGCACAATAAATTGGTTATCCCTTGTGCAAAAATGCACCACCTTGTGTTTATTATTTTATTTATAATTTTATTATCGCACCCAGCAAAATGTACCATAAAACATTTCAAACCGCTTTGTTGCGTTGAAGAATTTTCCATCCCTTTCTAGCCGAGCCTATTTGCTGGGGGATGGGGAAGTTGTGGGGACATTAATAATGCCGGCACTACACTGTACTCGTTGCGGCATTCGCCTCACTAACCTAAGGGTGCTGAAGTGCATGATGCGGTTGACACAGCTGAGGACGCATGGTGGTACAGACAGTCTAGGGATAGGAAGAACACCATCTTGCGTCATCCCCAACAACATGTTTCAAAAGACTTGTCTCAAAGTCATATCTTTAAAACATACCTCAGAAACATGCCTTAAAACACAGACCTCAAAATCCGTCCCCAAAAACAGACCAAAAATAGTTATCAGATATGAAACATACCTTAACCAGAACTCAGCAGAATCTAAATTACCCTAATCAGCTCTAAAGACCTTGTTAAGAGCCGCCCAAATCTCTTAACTCTCAACTCTAAATGACCCTATAAATACATAATACTCCACGCTGAATTGTGTATGTACAGTAGCATATTTATCCTTTAGCCATTTAGATGTCAACATTGATTTAGAGGTGCTCTCTCGCCTTCTAATAAACATAATTAAGCATACGAAGCCTTACAGCTGACTGTGAGGAAAGTGGAGTCAGGATCAGCGCTTTCGTAAACATCTCGCTCACGCTGTCGATATTGCAGCAATACTTCGGCTACACGCCGAAATGAGAAGAGTGAATGTTTGAAGAGCACATCTCAAGCAAGCTTTCCAAAAATGCGAATTGCTAATGTGTGAAATAAAAGAAAAATTAATTTAAATATACGAAAATTGTCTGTTTTATCTTATACCAGTTATGCCCGCGACTCCGCTCGCGTGGACTACAAAATTATTGTTCAGTTTTTTTTTTAAGTTAAAATTTTACTTAGTGTTAATCTTCTATACTCTATAATTATTATAAAACTCAACAACTCTCTGTCTGTCTTTTAGTGCGCTTATCCCTTGCGAATCACTTAACCGAATTTCTATTTATTTTTAAATTCACAGATGTGTTCTCTGGCCAGGTTTTAGTATGTATTTTGTTACGTAAAGTAACATAAGGAGTAAGCAATGACGATAATAGTGAATAGAGTAGGAAAAATGTTTACCGCCAGCGCGCTCTCTTGCAATACGCTGTCTAAACCTTTAAAGATGGGATTATATCATGTAGTAAAGAATTGTGTAGAATAAAAAAACCTTAAATCTCCGCGGTAACATATATATAATAATAACAGAGAAATTCTAATAAGCATTGCGGTGGTGTGCAATTCTAATCTATTATATGAAGTTTCCCTGATATAGTCATTTTTAACGGTTGAATCAACTGTGTTATCTGGTATTGGTAGGCTTATGCTTTTATACTTTTCCCTGACAATGTCTGCGCTTTCTTTCCCATTTCAATGAGTACAAGGTGAAAAACTTTGTCATTGAATGTTGCTTCTGAATTAAATGGTAAAAACGCTCATTAGTATTTCTATGTTATAGATAGATATACTGGAGAAACAAAAAAAACTGGTATAGGCGTGCGTATGCAAATAACAGAGGTATGGAACCAATCAGAGTAATGCGATGCGGTCGGCAGCACCTATATAAGATAACAAGCGTCTGGCAAAGTTGCTAGATCGGTTACTGCTGCTACAATGGCAGGTCATCAAGATTTAAGTGAGTTTGAACGTGATGTTATAGTCGGCGCACGAGAGATGGGACATAGTATCTCCGAGGTAGAGATAAAATTTGGATTTTCGCATACGACCATTTCACGAGTGTACCGTGAATATCGGGAATCCGGTAAAACATCAAATCTTCGACATCTCTGCGGCCGGAAAAAGATCGTGAACGAACGGGACAAACGACGACTNAAATTGGGGCAGATTTCAATGCTGGGGTATCAACAAGTGCTAGCGTGCGAACTATTCAACGGATCATCATTGATATGGGCTTTCGGAGCCGAAGGCCCACTCGTGTACCGTTGTTGACTGCACGACACAAAGCTTTACGCCTCGCCTGGGCCCACCAACACCGCCATTGGACTGTTGATGACTAGAAACACGTTGCCTGGTCTGACGAGACTCGTTTCCAATTGTATCGGGTGGATGGACGTGTACGGTTATGGAGACATCCTTATAAATCCATGGACCCTACATCTCAATAGGGGACTGTTCAAGCTGATGGAAGCTCTGTCATGGTATGGGGCGTGTGCAGTTGGGGTGAAATGAGACCCCTGATACGTCTAGATACTACTCTGATAGGTGACAGATACGTAAGCGTCCTCTCCGATCACCTGCACCCATTCATGTCCATTGTGCATTCCGACGGGCGTGGACAATTCCCGCAGGACAATGCGACACCCCACACTTCGAGAGTTGGTACCGAGTGGCTCCAGGAACACTCTTCTGACTTTAGACACTTTATTTTGGCCACCTAAATCACCAGACCTGAACATTATTGAGCATATCTGGGATGCCTAGCAATGCGCTGTTCAGAAGGGATCTCCACCGCCTAGCACTCCTTTTGATATATGGACTGCCCTGCAGGATTCATGGTGTGAATTGCCTCCTGCATACCTTCAGACATTAGTCGACTCCATGCCACGTCGTCTTGCGGCACTTCTGTGGGCTCTCGGGGACCCTACACGATATTAAGCAGGTATACCAATTTTTTTGGCTCTTCAGTGTATATGCTACCGCGGAGTTTTTTTAGTTTTTTTTTATTCTACACAATTCTTTACTACACGATATTGTTCCATATTTAACAGTTTAGACAGCGTATTGCAAGACAGTGCGCTGGCAGCAAACTATTTTCCGACTTGATTCACTATTATTGTCACTGCTTATTCCTTATGTTCCTTTACATAACAAATATATACTTAAACCTGGCCAGAGAACATAGCTATGAATTAAAAAAAACACGTAAATCGGATATGTGGTTCACGAGTTATTAGCGCACTAACAGACAGACAAACAGAGAGACATTGAGTTTTATAATATGTATACATACCATTCCTTCCTTTATTTCAGCAACCAGCCATGTCATGCTGTAAGCACTAGATATTCAATTGATTTTCTCCCTACACTGGGAAAAAAATCACCAAACATTTTTTAAGTACCAAAAGGAATTACTATTTATTGTTTCGGGTCTCGAACTCAGGAGCATACACCATACCTCATCTTCGTAGATAGCTTAAATATCTAAATCATTTGTGTATCAGCATGTAAACAAACAGAAAATCACATACAAACTTTTTTGAAAATGATCCGAAACTCAGGTCAGTATCTGAACTGTAGACCCTAGTCCTCACTATAACATATGTTTTCTTCGTCCAAAATATGTCTAACAGTATGCATTATGTTTAATACACTATGTAATTATATGAAACTTATTCCAGCATTATTCACTGAAGTGTCGCTTAGGTGATTCTTGCATGTAGACTAGTAGATTGAAAATGGAGAGTCGCGGCCAAGGTGATAGGGCTGTGCCTTGAGTGCGCGGCCCATGTTGGATGTTTGATCTACATAAACTCCTTTTAACTTGACCTTACCCTTTTGTAATGTCTTCTGTATTGAAGACTTGAAATAATCGGGTATTTTTTTAGAAAAAATAGAAGTAATTCTGAATAAATTAATTTTTCTATTTGGCTAATATGTTTGCGGCTAAATTGAATAGAAGCAGGAGGGTTCGACCTATAGCTGATAAGCAGATGATGGAGTGAGGACGACTGATTGGTGGTAGGACGCCGACTAAATAACCAATGGAAAAATTGTGGTCGGCGGAGGCTTGCCGACTAAAAAGCCAATAAAAATTGGCGAGAGTCAGTCGTCTGCTGGTCTTTGAGCTCGGAGCTTAGTCGTTTATCGGTTCACCCATTATCAAACCTCGAGCCATCTGTCTAAAAGTATTACAACAATTAATTTCAATTTTTTCGTGATAATTTTAAATTTTTTTTAAATAATTGTGTATTTACGTAATTTTTTGTCTTTAAGATAATTTAAGGTCTTGGGTAAGGGGTAAAATTAACAGGTTCAAGGTCAAGGTCACATTGATCCAAAATTATGGTCGGGTGATATAACATGGCAGTCGTTCGGCAGCTGTGCTGGGTGCAGTTGCCTGAGGCTCCCCTTTATCATTCTACTAGTCTACATGTAGGAACCACCTAAGTGATGCTTTAATGATAAATTCTCAAATAAATTCCATATAAATACATAGTGTATGAAACATATAAGTAGACTGTTAAGACATATTTTGGATGAAGAATAAAATTGTTAGTGTGAGATTTGCGGACTACAATTCATTTTATTGTCCAGAGTTTCGGATCATTTTCAACGAAGTTTGTAAGTGATTTTCTGTTTGTTTACATGCCTACGCACACCTGATTTATACACTGGTGGAAAATGTAAAATGAACTCCTGGATGCAGTGGTCCCACATGAATGAAAGTTTTATTGATTAATTATACAGGTAGTATACCATATATGATAATGATCACAGGGTTGTACACCTATGGACAGAGGCTACAGAGTGTCTTGAACAACAATGTCTCAATCTTGTGTAGCCTCCTTGAGTGACGATGCAATCCTGCAGTCACGCATAGAGACGATCATAAAGGTGTCGTATCTCATCTTAGGGAATAGTGTTCCACACTAATTCCACCTGTTGTCGCACTTGGTGGTGGTTTGTTGCAGGTATTGCAGAACGCACTAAATGCTGTCCCACCATGTCCCACACATGTTCAATGGGGTACAGGTCGGGTGTTCGTGCTGGCCATAGGAGTTGACGAACACCTTCGAGAGCGTGTTGGGTAACACGAGATATGTGTTTATGGGCATTGTCCTGCTGGAATAGGTCACCTCCTTGGCATTGTAGGAACAGCAACAAAATGGGCTGGTAGATGTTCCGGATGTAGTGTTCACTGTTCTGTGTACCCTCAACAAACACCAGAGGCGTAAGGTCATTTTAGGCTATTGCTCCCCATACCATGACGACAGGGGTTGGCTATGTATGTCGCTGCCATATACACTCTATTTGTTACTGCTCTCCTGATAGACGCCGCAATCGCAAACGATCGTCACTGGCGCCAAGGCAGGACCTGCCCTCATCACTAAACACAACTCCGCGCCGTTCATCCCTCCAGTTGCGTCGTTCGTGACTCCATCCGAGGCTAGCTGCGCGGTTATGAAGTGTGAGGGGAAGCCTGACGAGCGGCACCCTTGATCGTAGCCTAATGTCCAGCAAAGGGTTGTTGATGGTCATAGCTGACACCCTGGGTGCAACAGTGGTCCTTATCTGTCCGGTGGTCGCCATGCGATCGGCAATGGCTGCTCGTCTGATGCGGTGGTCCAAGCGGGAATCCATATACTACTGCAATCCGGAACCAGGTTGACGAGCTTGTGCACCATCGTTGGACCACTTGCCCCACCAATGATGCGCAGCAGACACTTCATGTCCTATGCGCTGGCAATTCTGTGGAAAGACCATCCAGTCCCCCTCAAACCCAAGTAGAATAAAACAGAGAAGTCTTTGACAAGGGGATGGGGGATCGGAGCTAGGCCCAAATGGCAACAATATTCGATACTGGCAACCTTGACCTTTGACCTTGACTTTAACCTTTGACTTTAAACAAAAAATACCAACTATTTAAAAAACAAAAAATTCCAAAAAAATTTCAAAAAAATCCTAGAAACCAAAAAACTCTTTCAAAAACCCTAATTTTTTTATTTGTATTTATTTAAAAATTCCAAAAAAATTCCGAAACACCCTTGACATTTGACTCCATGACGCTTGATACTTGACCCCATGACCTTTAAACCCTTTTACCTCATGCCCCTTAATCTTTCAGCAATATTATTTATAGAATTTTCTACTTAATGCTCTGTCATTCCATCTTGCTACTTCATGCTCTGTTATTCAATCTTGCTACTTCATACTCTGTCATTCCATCTTGCTACTTCATGCTCTGTCATTCCATCTTGCTACTTCATGTTATGCCATTCCATCTTGATTTTACATGTTCTGTCATTCTATCTTGTTCTCATGCTCTGTCATTCCATCTTGTTTTTTCGTGCTCTGTCATTCCATCTTGCCTTTATCTTTCTTCTCACTCCGGCGTTTTTCTTTCTTCCACATCCTTCGTCCGCCATCTTGGATGTCGTCTGCTATTGTTCCCCCCCCCCCNGTTGTTTATGGCTGCTAGAGTGTGCAGGTGTAGCCGATCGCTCTACACACCAGTTTGTATATTTGTTTATGAATTTAAGGATAATGTGTATTTTATCATTTATGAAAAGTTGTAAATATGTTAAATAAATATTTAAATAATTTAAAAAAATGTAATTATCTTAATTTTTATATATGATACTTAATTAAGCAAAGCAAAATTTACATTAATCCATACCCCAATCACACTTTCAACTTTGTCTATAAAATCCAATTTTTAGTTTTAAAATGAAAAAAAAACTACTTTGATTATAATTCGATTGTGGATTCTGGTTAGGACATTATAATAGATATTCGAAATGTAATACTTTTTGTTTTAAAAAAAAATATTACATCTATATTTATCTACGGAAAAAGAGGAACTAACCATATCTCGCTTGCCTTCAAACTTACCGCGTACATGTTTTAACCATGCACACGACTCCACGACTTGGGACAGTCTGCATTAACACTTTTACATGTCTGAACCGGCACTGCGTCAGGTAACTGGAGTCCGCACATGTGCATGCGTACGTGCTTCCAAACAATTTTCACACCTTCATGGTGTCAAGTAACCTGAGCCTGCACATGCGGGAAGTGCATTGTTAGCACTTTTCAAGTCCGCACCTGCATGGTGTCAATTAACCAGTGTTAGTGCACGTGCTTCCATGCCGTTTTCTCACGTCCGCACCAGCACAGTGACTGGTAACAATCTGCACGTTGGATTTTGCTTCCGTGTTGCATAACGCGATCTCCGAATCCCACTAGGCAGCTATCTACAGCGCGCTGTTCGTCCAGTGGGCAGCCACAGTTTCAAAATAACATAATGCACTAAAAAATCATTTTTTCATGTTAAACTCCTCACACCAGTGTATAGATTGGTGTGCATTGGTGCTTGCCGTGCTAAGTGCAGTGCGTGTCGTGCTAAACGCGGTGCTATGTGCTGTTCTAATTGTGCGTGCAGTGCTAAGTGCAGTGCATGCGGTGCATACAGTGCTAAGTGCGGTTAATGCAGTGTGTGTGTGGTGCTAAGTGCGGTGCATGCAGTTCTAAGTGCGGTGCTAGGTGCGGTGTGTGCATTGCTAAGTGCGATGCATGTGAGTCGCGAGTAAAAATCAATTCCGCATATGTGAAAAATAAATTATAGAGTAGGTGGATATTTTATTTAATAATCCCACTTAAGAAGATATATACAGACCCTCTGTATATTTAATAGTTTCCTGGGTAAAATTTACTACACAGAAAATTTTTGTAATGTGTGTATATGCACTTTGCACTAAAAGTGCCTAGAACTACAACGGGCCCCCACTGCGCTTTGCCAGCTGTCGTTGAAAAAAATTTGGACTTTGTACTGAACAACTCAACACCATGGCGGGCCCCCACCACGCTTCCCAATTGGCCGTTTCGCGACTTGAACTTTGTACATACCTTCCACAGAGGAATACCAGAAAAGTAGTTCCCAAAATATTATATAAGCTAGAAACGCACCTGCTGCCCTCCATTCAGATTTTGTGGATTTGCTTCGTGCTATTCCAAGCGCTTCTCCTCTACGGCCATCTTGCTTACATACTAGCTACATCAGTATATTGATAAGTAAATATTATTTCGCTTCTGTTCCTAACTTTGCTTAGGAAAATCACCGTACTATTTTGACGAGCATAGTAAAAACTGCGCGTGTGTGTTAGGTATAAACATGTGTCTCCAAATATTTTTTTAAAAATACTACACCCTGTGTCGTTAAATGCCATTCAGCATTCCCGCGATTAACCTATTAAGAAGCGAGTGGACCGTCAGCTGTGTCGAACATGATACCAAATTGTGCGCACGTTTCAAGGACAAGCGCCAAGAATGCTAGCGCCAAGATGAGCAGGTATATACGGCTTATTCGAAGACTACGCTAGTTGAATCCTACATTTTTGGTGCAATATTTTTAATAATTCTGGTAAAAAAAATTATTATAATAAAGAGTTTATATCTGATGCGGCATGTATAAAATAATTGGTGATTGACGAATCGATAATGGTGAGACGAAGGCTTACAAATTACTTAGAATTATTTTCACTGAAAAAACAACTGTTTCAAATTCGAGACTCGCCTGCCTTTTCATATTTAAATTTTGTATTGTATTTGTTTATAATAATGTGTGTGTGTGTTTGAGAAGGTCAATAACGTGTCTGCGTCTACCAACAATTTCATTTGGATCTTCGGTAAATAGATAGCCAGTACTGTCAGCATCTTCTGCCTTCTTTATGCTGCTAGACGCAGCAATTGTGGTGGAGGGGTGTGTCAGTGCATCGAGAAAATCGCCATCGTCTTCAGCACTAGCACTGTCTTCATGTTCATTTTCATCAATGATGTCTTCATGGTCATCTTCACCTCCTGTTTCGTATTCTATATAAAATTTACTTTTCTTTGTAGCAGGAGTTGTATGGTCATCAGTATTTAGAGCCGACCTCCCTGTTATTTTGAAGTTCGTCTACTTCACGCGAAAGTTTTGCAAGTGTGCATTCCACACAAACCGACTCTACTGCACTCATTCTGTCTTTAGCATTAACTGTATCATCATAATCGCCTGTCGAATCAGTACCCATCGATGCAGCAAGAGGTATTGGCGTCAACACTTGCTGACTCCCAGTAGACGAATCCTTGCAGATCTCGGTACGTTCTTTCAATGTATCGCCTTGCATAAACTGCATGGAACCAATGTGGTAATGCTTCATCGCGCGAAAAAGACTCTTCGTACAGGCCATTCTCTCATGCCTACTAGTATTTTGACCCTAGTTGAAAAGTCGATCGCAGAATCAAGGTAGGCCTTATAGTATTCACAATTAATCTTCGTTGTATCACGAGAGAGCCCTTCCAAATTGATGGTATCAAAACGACAACTGTCATTTTACATATTAAAGCGATTCTTTTTACAGTTAAGAGACTAGTTTGCGCCCTCACAAGGCCTTCAGCCATAATTTTAAAGTAAAAAATATGGGAGCACTCTGGGAAAACCCACATACCTGTTCGTTCCAGACGATAACATGTAGATACCTGCATAAAAATATATAATATACTATTTTAATATGCTTACATAACAATATATCATATTCTATTTAAATATGCTTACATAACAATATAAAATATAATTTTAATAAGCTAATAGTCATATGTATACATATAAATATAGAAATATAATTTTTTTTAAATATATTCTATGTATAATTTTGTATATTCCTATCATGTATTTCTATGTTTATACCTATATATACATATAAATGATGGTATCTACATTTAAGTGGTAAGTTTGGGGGCAAGCGAGATATGATTACCTCCTTTTTTTCATAGATAAATATCGATTTAATAATTTTTTTCGAAACCAAAAGTATCAAAATTCGAATATTTTTTACAAGATCCTAGCCAGATTGCACAATCGAACTATACTAAAAATTAAATTTTTTAAACATTTTAAAACTAAAAATTCGATTTTATAGACAAAGTTGATATTGTTATTGGGACACCTACTGTACATTTTATTTCGCTTAAAAATTATATATATAAAAATCGGAAGAATTCGAATTTTTTTCTAATAATAAATATATTTATATAAACTATTTACACCTTCTCGTAAATGACCAATTACACTTCATCCTTAAATTCATAAATAAATATACACACTTGCATGTACATCCGGCTGCGCGGATAACAACTTCCGGTCTTACAACTACGTTCAAGGTCAAACCTGTTTTTCGTACGTGTTAAAGGGAATATTAGTATTAAAAAGTAATTAATAATTTGTAATACTTTATTTAAGTAGTATAAACATATTGTACATGACCTAACATATGAATGTCACCAGTAGTGCCAACTAATTTACAAAACAACAAAATTCATCACCTAACTCAATCTTCAAATTTTTACGTAAATACAATACAGGAGTCTGAGTTACAGAAACAATAGCAGTTTGATTAATAAAACTTTCATGTAAAACAAAAGTCTTCCAACATATTATGTAACGAACATCAATTTGATTAATATAATTAATTGTAACACCAGGATTATTATGCGAAAGACGATAGAAACACATCTCCAAAAGTTGACTACCAGGATTAGCAGTCATACCTTGAATACCAAATCTATATAATAAAGAAAGAAGAACATAACTTTATTGGGCTTGGGTTACTTGCTTAACAAATACATTGTCATCTTTAGCAACATCAGTACTGAAACCTCCAATATTACGGAAAACAGGTCTTGAATGATATCTCCTCTTGTAATACACAAGAATCAAGATAGTTGAAAGATCAAAGGTCATGAGGTCAAGTGTCAAGAGTGATGGTGACAAGTTTCATGGAGTTAAGTGTTAAGTGTTTTTTGGGAATTTATAATAGTTTGGAAAATTTTAAAAATTTTTGGAATTTTTTTTTGTTTTTAAGAATTTATTATAATTATAAAGTTTTTGTATTTTTAATTTTTTTTATATTTTATATTTTTAGATTTTATAGAAATTTTCATAATTTTTTAGATTTTTTTTTATATTTTTAATTTTTTTGGAGTTGTTTTGGTTTTTACGGATTGTTTGGAATTTTTTGGAATTTTTGGTATTATTTGGGTTTAAGGTCAAAGGTTAAGGTAAAGGTTAAATTTCAAGGTCACCAGCANTAAAAATTTTTGGAATTTTTTTTTGTTTTTAAGAATTTATTATAATTATAAAGTTTTTGTATTTTTAATTTTTTTAATATTTTATATTTTTAGATTTTATAGAAATTTTCATAATTTTTTAGATTTCTTTTTATATTTTTAATTTTTTTGGAGTTGTTTTGGTTATTACGTATTGTTTGGAATTTTTTTGGAATTTTTGGTATTATTTGGGTTTAAGGTCAAAGGTTAAGGTAAAGGTTAAAGTTCAAGGTCACCAGCANTTTTTTGGAATTTTTGGTATTATTTGGGTTTAAGGTCAAAGGTTAAGGTAAAGGTTAAAGTTCAAGGTCACCAGCATCCAATATGGCGGTTGGTCGGCGTTGGTTTCTATTGCCAAAGACTTCTCTGTTTTATTCTACTGGCCCACAATATGTCCTTGATCAAAATCCCTTAATTGCACGAAGTGTGGTCGTCTATGCCGTAGTGGCATGTCTACGATGCTTACTACACACAGCCCGATGCTGGAAATAAGGAATGCTGGAACAAGCAGGCGACGGTACTTGCGCATTTCCAATTTGGTGTAGTGTCCTGGATGCTTATAAAACAAAAGTTCACACAGACCATGCATCATTTTCACCTCGTGCTTGGCGATCTGCACCACATCTCCTGGATAAAACATCACTTCTTTTTTTCCAAGAAACCATTTTTCATCGTGGTGTCACAAGCTGTAGGTCTTGTCACTGCTTCGAAAATTATATAATGTTTTTATTTTGTTTGTGGAATAATGCATAATCTTCGTTCGTTGTCATATCCCAAATTCTTGATAGTAAAATTTTCGTCATAGATCAGGTTACGGAAAAATACCAACAGTTACTTTGGGTGGCGGCAAAGTAAATTGCAGCTGTTGAATACAGACCAGATGTACTTGTCGGTAAAATGGTCATGATCCTNTTTGGGTGGCGGCAAAGTAAATTGCAGCTGTTGAATACAGACCAGATGTACTTGTCGGTAAAATGGTCATGATCCTCGCTTTGTTATTTTCATGAGAAAATTATGTGGCTAAATAACAGCATGTCATGGCCTGGCTATAATTTGCTTGTTCGGTTGGCGTGAGTGACTCCATCTTCTTCGTAGTAGCATATATATCATTAACTTTTCTTCCAATATCCAAGATGGTGGTCATAAATTTATTTTCTACAATGTGTCCTCTGTACAGTATCGGCTCAGCAGGCACTGTGGAGGTTATGGCTNCATTAACTTTTCTTCCAATATCCAAGATGGTGGTCATAAATTTATTTTCTACAATGTGTCCTCTGTACAGTATCGGCTCAGCAGGCACTATGGAGGTTATGGCTGCAGGAATAACATCATTGTCTACCTTTACATAAATACAGAAACTGCAGGCCTCGTACTTTTGNTGGAGGTTATGGCTGCAGGAATAACATCATTGTCTACCTTTACATAAATACAGAAACTGCAGGCCTCGTACTTTTGGTATGCACATGTGTGCGAGCGACTGGGGTCCGGCTGGCAGGTGTGAACTGATTTCAGCAATGCCTCGAAGTCAGCATACAAGACGATCTGCCATTTATCTCCAAAGTAACAGTTTTAACATTTAAAAATGGGCTACATAACATCTTACCCTGGCTTATGCGTATCGGCGTGCACTGGTGCATTTTACTTGTAGTATTTCATGTGTTTTTCCAGTCACTGTTAGTCAGTCAACCCAGTAGATCCTTGGTAGATCATGGCAAAATGTAAAGCATCACTCGCATATATGAATCATTCTATTGTCGCTAGTCAACTGCGATCACCAGTCTTGAAAAGTTCTTTATGTAGCTATAGTGAGCATTTTCCTAGGTCGTTAGCAGCAACAGGTTAAAATGATTTTCTTTTCTCCTTTTACCACTCGTATGGGAACGAACTTCTCCTTGTTGTGCGAGGACACATTGACTGATATGGTAGGGTCGTCTAGAATACTTTAATTTTATGCAGTGGGATGGGGAACTTGAGGCCTATAAAATCAAACTTGCCTTCTAGGGCTTCATAGCAACAGTCGACTCATTCAGAATGTTAGCCTTCAACATACTTTGCCAAAATCGCTCACTTTAAACACGTGTGGTCCTTTCGATTCTGTGGGTTTATTACTGCATGCTTGTTTTTTACAGCATCAGCGAATCTATGTATGAAGAGACACAGAGGGGATCCAATTTATTAATGTGATGCTGTAGGTGATTGACACTCGACAAAGTCCATCCCCAATCCCTTTCTTTGTACACCTGTTCCTCATTACACATTTTCTCAATAATATCTGCCACAGCTTCTTCGATATCACTAACCTCATACGCAGGAATATTGTTTGTCTTGAAGGCCATATTATCCAAACCCTCATCGAATAGAGTGGTTTGGTGTAATCACACTCAAACCACAAATAAAATTTTATTTCCCCATGTTTTTGTACTTCGCATAATAGCTGACTAATAAAATTTTCTTTCATCTGGGATAAGTGTGTGAAGATATACTTTGTTGTGCCAGTGTTATTTTCGGCTATGTGCATTTTCAAATTTGACCTGAATGCAATTTCCGCCTCGGTGAATCCACTTGCATTAATGCCCCCTGAACCAGCAACGATTCGTGGCCTTGATGCAGGAGCAGCTACTACAGACTGTTCAAGTTGTGGACTTTTCGAGGGGGGGNACCAGCAACGATTCGTGGCCTTGATGCAGGAGCAGCTACTACAGACTGTTCAAGTTGTGGACTTTTCGAGGGGGGGAGGGTGACCGGTACATTTCAATACATGAACTCTTAGATTGTCCATCCTCGTAAAATCCCTACCACAATCCTCACATGTGTATGACTGTTTACCTGGTTTTAACCGACAGTTTTCCTCATGCCTTCATGTGTAAATTTCGCATTACAGAATTTACATTCTGTTGATGTTGCTCGTTTTACACTGCCCGTGCACGGTCTAATGTGTTTCTCGTAATTGTTTTTGCGACCTATAGTAGGGGAGACCGAGGAGTGTTGTGACATTTTGTACGTTTCCTAGCATATCATAATCATTTATAGTTCAATATCAGAGATCTATTAATTCAAGGTATTTTTCCCTTTAAACTATGGGAATCAAGTATAAAATAAAACAAATAGTTATAATTCATGAGAAACAAATTAAACACCCAAACACTGTCTAGTGTCACAACTCTCCTACTACCGAGGTAAGGTGTGACAGAGGCTAAGGCGAGTTGTCAGAGACGTACATTTAAGGATTTTATGGAAGAAACTTGAATTTTTATGCTATCGTTGGTGATTACAATTAATAATATAAGTAAACCGACATGTGAACACAATTTGTACCTTTTTATTCGATCTTTGGTACATACTGCAAACTACAATAACAGTCTTATGAAATCATTATAATCATTTAAATTAATACAACAATTATTGGCACATATTATAAGATCAAGACAAAAACACCGAGCGTTATATGAATTAAATTTGCCCAAAGTCTAGTCCGACAAGCAATTATGGCAAATATATTGCTGCTGTCCTCCAGTACATGCATCATGTGACCAGTTCTGGCAATCGATACACTGAACCCACTCCTCATTTGGTCTGCTGCTAATAAAAGGTTCCAGGCAACACAAGCAAACACATTCATCATCGTCCTCTTTGCTTTTTGTTTTCTTTAGAATCTTTCCTTTTACTTTCTTCGGTATAATTGTCAAAAAATGCACTCACATTGGTTTTATTAAAGCTCGTAGCGCGAGCTATACTTGTTGCCTGAGGTAACCTTAAGGACAAGATTGGATGACGTTTCATAAATACAAAAGGTTAATTAATATAAATTAGACAGTGGCCTTAAGACGTCAGACGTGACTCGTGATCGCAGATACCAAAATGGTGGAAGGTCAGGCAGATTCGGTCAATTTATACTATCTGGCAGTGAAAATAGTTTGTCGCATAGATGGATCAATTCTATTGGATGGAAACTATGAAGTGTGTGAAAATAGTTCGGATATTGGCAATGGTTTGATACATGGGAAATAATACGAACTGATGGCGGACTGATATATAAAAAAATATTTCGTCTCAGGCATGAGGCGATTTTTTTTGTATGATGAGATCTAGGAGGGAGGGAGGAGTCAATCAACTGCATTATACTATCTGGCTGCGAAATGATACATAGGTAAATAATACGAACTGGTAGCGGATTGATACATAGCGAAATAGTTTAGAGCTTAGATGGGGTTATTCTATTGGTCGTTATGTCTGGGGGGAGGTGGGAGATTCAGTGTATTTCCTGAGCAGACTGATACACATGAACGATTTTATTGGTCGATGGATATGTGGGGTGGTGGGAAGGGAAGGGCGACCGATGACGAGTTTGGGGGAAGTAAAAAATGTGGTTTATATTTTATTCTTGTATTTCTGCACAAAACCGGCAGCTGTTTATTTTTCACTTTGTTNAAAGAGGGATTGGGTTTCCCATGGCCGAGTTTGGCCATGAAAAACCTTCCTAATGTACTTATAGTTAAACTATATTTAAAAGAGAAAGGGAAAAACGTGAAAAGGCACCGTAAAAACCCTTTCGACAGGAAAGAATTAAAAATTGTTACATGCATTATGAGAAAATGCTACAGGAAAAAGATAGGTGGGTACCATGCTCTTTATTATTGGAAGAGGAGAAACTAGCAGAGAGGTGACGGGGCATCTTTCTTAGTTTGGCACTGGTTTAACCAGAGTGATGTAGTACATCACTCTGATATAGTACATCACTCTGGTGGGGGGAGTGCGCGATTGTACTACTCCCCCCGCTTTAAGGGTCTATCGGGAGTGGCACGAGTGAGTGGCGGAGATCCCCGCGCCCCACCCCATCTAGCGACTCTGGTTGCATGGAGCCGCTGCACATTGCTACGGCAGCGGTGTAATGTAAGACACTGCGCCGCTGACAAGCACGCATCGTGTCGCTATTGTAGTAAAACTTAAAGAGCTGACTGCGACTCTAATGGGCACGCACGTCGTGTACTCAGCGCAACACTATGCTTTCCGATACAATAATCACCTGACCCAGTCTCTGCGCAAGCACTGTTTCGTTATCGAAATTTTAGAAACGACTCATGACTAACGGCGGACGGCAGAGATCCTCTGACATGATCATTCGAACGTGTTCGCTCGTAATGTATACTGGAGAGCCAAAAAAACTTGTATAGGCGTGCGTATGCAAATAACAGAAATATAGAACCAATCAGAGTAACGCGATGTGGTCGGCAGCGCCTATATAAGACAACAAGCGTCTGGTAAAGTTGCTAGATCGGTTACTGCTNATCGCTCGTAATGTATACTGGAGAGCCAAAAAAACTTGTATAGGCGTGCGTATGCAAATAACAGAAATATAGAACCAATCAGAGTAACGCGATGCGGTCGGCAGCGCCTATATAAGACAACAAGCGTCTGGTAAAGTTGCTAGATCGGTTACTGCTGCTACAATGGCCGGTTATCAAGATTTAAGTGTGTTTTAACGTGGGGTTATAGTCAGCGCAGGAGAGGTGGGACATAGCATCTCTGAGGTAGCGATAAAATTTGGAATTTCACGTACAACCATTTCACGAGTGTGCCGTGAATATCGGGAATCCGGTAAAACATCAAATCTTACATCGCTGCGGCCGGAAAAAGATCGTGAACGAACGGGACAAACGACGATTGACGAGAATCATTAAACGTGAAAGACGTGCAACCCTTTCTCGAATTGGCGCAGATTTCAATGCTGGGGCATCAACAAGTGCCAGCGTGATATGGGCCGATATTTTTTTATAAAATAATATTTTATTGAAATATTTTTATTAGATTAATCTTTTGCTAAAATTGTTTCTAGGGTTGTTGAGGGAAAAACATCCAACATGGCATCGAGCCCTGGCTGTGATGCCTACCAAGATGGTGAACTGCACCGACCAACATGGTCACCTACCGCGCCTACCAAAATGGCGGATGGCTTCTGGCTCCTGTCCCTCAACCCTGTCCCAAAACATAGATCAATAAACTACTCATCCACTTGGTACAAATATACTGTACATTTAAGTCCCGCCGTAGAATTCGAGGTACTGACTACGCAGGAATACCTGTATGCTGAGCTAATTCCATAACAGTTCAGCGAGTGTGGTCCATTAGGTACTGATCGACCACAGCCACTCGTACGTCGTGGTCAGCTGACACAGAACGTCCACTGCAAGGTAGGTCAGCTGATGAATCTCTTCCCTGTTTGAAGGCCTCTACCCACCTTGCCACTGTACGATAGGGTATTGCGTGATTACCCAATGCTTCCCGTAGCTCTGCATGACATTCGCGTGCATTGCTGTGTCGGCGTACGGCTAACTGGATGTACGCACGCTATTCGACTTTGGTGACATCCACTTTGTACCGCTGTCATCCGACAACTGACATAGGGAACGTGCTCATGGCCGGACGGATGCACTGACGGCAACAGCAGTTCGATGTGGGGTAGCACACATTGACGAACCGTGGAGAACCTCGAGGACTACTTTGAAGGATATTAAACAGCTTGTACACGTACGATACGTGCCCGTTCACATGAGCATACACAGTACGCACGAGAATAAATTAATTCAACTGTGATTTCAAGCGGCCATTTTTGTCTTTGTTCCTTGCCGGACATCCCTGCGTCCATACCCCATGTGGTGTCGCCTTTACAGCCTACTTGTTGTACACTTTCACCTGTGCATAGTACATTTCCTGTGTTGGATCATTTTCGGGAGATAAACAATATTTGCCATGACTTCTGAATCGGCCCTCGTATTTGGAAAACCATTGATATAATATTTAAGTTAATATTTTAAGAACAATGTTGATCCTTAATCTGTGTTATATGATTATGCAACAAAAATTATGTTGAATTAGAGTACAATATTATAGTTTCTACTTTACAAAATCAATCAAGAGAAGTTTTTGTATGTATATACCAAATAGAAGAATAAATAATATGGCTGATCCAGCAGATGGCTAAGATGATGTTGATAAAACATTTTAGAAAGTAATTNAAATAGAAGAATAAATAATATGGCTGATCCAGCAGATGGCTAAGATGATGTTGATAAAACATTTTAGAAAGTAATGTTAATGAAATAAAAAAAATATTTTTAATATTCCGAAAAAAATTGAACTATCTAATTTAGCCAACCTCTTATTAATTACGGCAATACACAAATAAATTTAAAAGCTGAATAAAATTCAAGTAGAAAAAACACAAGTGTTTTAAATAGATATAAATAAATGGGATTACTCAAAGAACATATTAATTTTAGTTAAAGGTNAGAAAAAACACAAGTGTTTTAAATAGATATAAATAAATGGGATTACTCAAAGAACATATTAATTTTAGTTAAAGGTCAAACATTTTTCACTTTTGTAATTGATGGAACTGTGATCAATATAACTGGACACGCTGTTAATATAGCAACTGATGAATTAATTGTATTGCACAACCACAAAGAGATAGATCACACAAAAGCTTTGATGTGAAAAACGGTGATGCTTTGAATATAAAATTAAAGGATACTGACCACGCATATGGCTTATCAACAACAGCTATTTTCGTTAAAACATAATTTAATTTTACTATATAAAAGAATAACATTTGGTGTTTGAATTGTAAGAAAATTACTGGAAATAATAACGTAAAATTAGAAAATACAGAAAATGGTAAACAGTTCGAAGAGTAAATGTGCTGTATGTAAATCTTAAAATTCAACATTCTTTAAAAAAAAAAATTATATTCGCAAGGGTATTATAAATAATATACATGCCCATGAGAAAGAATTTTCCTAGGAGGATAGTTATAATCAGTTTTGGTAATATCATCTATGAAAAAAGTTTTTAAGTATATTTTACTAAACATTTATGTTTTTTCTAAGTATTCATGTGCTTCACCTATTAAAGATAAAACATCAACAAACCTTGTAAATGGATTAGAGTCTATATAAATAAAAACAAAACCTATTTACTTGCAACTGGATAATGGTTAAGATTTTTATAAGCAGTTCTGTGCACCTATGCAATAATATAAAATTAGCTATTATTCAACATACTCAGAACTTAAAGCAAATGTAGTGGAGAGATTCAATTGTACATTAAAAGCAAAATGTGGAAGAAATTTGCTTTGAATGGGAATTGTAAACGCATTAATACTTTAGATTAATTAGTACATTAATACAATAACACAAAGCATACTACTTTTGGTATGATACCTATAGAGGTAAAGAAAAATAATGAAAAAAATCGAATTTTAGAGAATAAAATTTATTCGCTGAATCTAATACTAAAATTGATGATATTGTTACAATAATCAAACGAATATAATATTATAAATGGGATAGCAGTGAATCAGTGAACAGAATGATTAATATTTGATAGAGTTTTAAAATATGATGCTCTAACTTATGGTTTAAAAGATATGGATGGTGAAGATATCAAAGGTATTTTTTATGAATTTGAAATTATGAAACCCGATTATTCAGATTTATACCTTGTTGAAAAATTATAAAAAGGAAGATGGATAAAGTTTTGTAAAACTGTTAGGATATTACTCTTATAACTCCTAGAATAATAATATAAAAAATTGTTATGTAAAAATTAATTACTTAGAATTTTTTTAATTTATGATTGATATGTTTATATTAAACAAGAGCAGCTATCTTATTTTATGTAATGCTGTTAATGCGAAATTTTTTTTAGATAAATTACATTATAACTGTGTTCACTTTTCATTTGCTCCTAATGGAGGTAGAATAGATGATATTAATGTTACAATTATGGAACGATATACAATTAGAGATGATTAAAACATAAGACTAACATTTGGATTTATGTTTGATTGCATATTAAAGCAATGTTCCAAACAGGTCTGTTATTAAATATGTGACAACCTTTTCTGTATTATTTTTCTTCGATATTTTTCTTACTTACATTATTATCTTCAGAGTCATTGTAGATTTCAGTAATCAGTTCTGTAAATTTATTGATGTGTAAATCATCTACTATATTTCATTTAAAACGTTTCTCTTATTTCCTTGTTTTTTTTTTTTTTTGTTGATAATGTATTTTCTAAAATATTGGTTCTATATAAGATGGTTCTGTTATTTAAAATAATTAAATATGCTTAAGGTCTCTTCTCATTAATAAGGTCCATAATATTATTATTTTGTTTATAAATAAACTTAGTAATTTCATCTAAATCTTCAATATATTTGACACATTTGTTCTTCTGCTTCAACTTTAAATTGTTTTGAATATACTGAGTTTTTTTCTATAACTGTATAGTTTGGCATTCATAATGACGAACATAAAACATTTTAAATTCTTCAACTTTGCCAGTATTGTAAGGAGATAATATATATCTAAAAATATGTTTTTCAATACTTCCTACTTTAAAAAAATTTTGTTTAGCATGTTGTTTTGTTTCAGCAATGTATANATACTTCCTACTTTAAAAAAATTTTGTTTAGCATGTTGTTTTGTTTCAGCAATGTATATTATATCACCTTTATTCATATTTTCATCTTATTTAATGACAGTTTGTAATTTGAATGCCATTCCTTTTTTTTTTGTAGTTCTTGTCCTTTAATTGTTAATTTATTTTCATATTCAATAGTCAATTGTTCTTTTTTTTGTGGGAATTGATGTAACTTTCTCTAAATTTAGGTTGTATAATTGTAGAATATTTATTGTAACATAATATAATAATCATTTATTTCAATAACAACATTAATTCTATTTTTTTTTTTACATTTTTCACTGAAACTAATATTTATGTATTTTGTACTAAATCATTTAGAGTTTAAGTTTTTATTTCACTTTGAAGATATTCATATTCTAAAGCAATTGGATAATCATATTTGATTTTAATAAAATAAAAGCTATAATATTTAAAAATATTTTTGGTAAAATATATTTTTTTTCTCTTATTTTATTCAGAAGGTACTAACATGCCTCCTGGAATTCCACAATGAATAAAACACAAAATATAATATGTTATCAAATTGTTTTTCTTTTTGTATAGTGACANATTATATCACCTTTATTCATATTTTCATCTTATTTAATGACAGTTTGTAATTTGAATGCCATTCCTTTTTTTTTTTGTAGTTCTTGTCCTTTAATTGTTATTTATTTTCATATTCAATAGTCAATTGTTCTTTTTTTTGTGGGAATTGATGTAACTTTCTCTAAATTTAGGTTGTATAATTGTAGAATATTTATTGTAACATAATATAATAATCATTTATTTCAATAACAACATTAATTCTATTTTTTTTTTTACATTTTTCACTGAAACTAATATTTATGTATTTTGTACTAAATCATTTAGAGTTTAAGTTTTTATTTCACTTTGAAGATATTCATATTCTAAAGCAATTGGATAATCATATTTGATTTCAATAAAATAAAAGCTATAATATTTAAAAATATTTTTGGTAAAATATATTTTTTTTCTCTTATTTTATTCAGAATGTACTAACATACCTCCTGGAATTCCACAATGAATAAAACACAAAATATAATATGTTATCAAATTGTTTTTCTTTTTGTATAGTGACAACCAAATATCTTTAAACCATGAAAGTAATTTTTTATAATTATTTTTATTGACAAACTCAGAAATATTTTATTATTTGTCTGTCCCATCAATTTCATATTTTTTCATATGCACAATCGATTCTATTTAAAAAGGAAAAAAATTATAAATGCGAAAAAATATTTTAAAATTAATGGCTATAGACCTGATTCATTTGTAAATATAATATGAGTTTGGATATTTGAAAGGCATCTCTGGAAGATGATCCTTATGTTTACATAAATTATCCTATCATATTCTTCAAATTTAATAACTATGAACAAATCATAAAAAAAATTGTTTTGTAATGCATTTCACAATTTAAGTAATAATTATTTAATATTTCCTTTATTTTTTTATATAATGCCAATATTTAGTGGGGGATAATTTACCCTACTCTTAATTTATTTAAATTTCCTTTAAATTTCCAGAGAACACCGTCCAGTAATCTGAAGTTCCATAATGAGTACAATATAAAATGTTGTTAGTTTCCAATTTGGGAACAGTTACCTAAATATATATCTTTCTCATGATTTAAGTTATTACTATGTAACATTTCTTTCATTTTCCCCTTTAGTCTTCTAAACTCTAGTGACCTATCTTCCTGAAGCACTTAATTTTCTAAATGATTTCAAGGCATCCAGTGGAAGACCCTGAATTTCCATTACGAATCAAACATAACATCTCATTAGTTAACAATTTATATAAAACATTATGTAGAAAACAACAATATTTAAACGTTAAGTAGTTCTAAATCGTTAATTATATCCATTTTTAAATAATTCCCTTACATGTATTAAATTTTATTCAAAATCAAGACATGTCTTCCTTACCAGCTTTAACTGATTGGTTAGTAAATTCACTGTATTAATAAAATGTATCATTTTTTAAAAGTATAATAATCCATTCATATACCTAAAACCAGATTCTAAGTAATTAGGCAATTGATTAAATACATAATTTGTCATTCCTGGTTGTTTTCTTTGAAAGTTACATTCTTTTAATTGAAAATAACATTAAAAAAAATATATGTTTACCATTTTAAGAATTAAAAGCAGCATTTATTTTACATTGCTCATTTATTACGATAGAAGATAGGAAAACATTAAAAATAATTAAAACTGGTATGAGATATCATGTATTTGATTATCAATAATTATAGCTATTTCATTTGAAGTTCTTTGATATAAATGAAAACCATTAAAATTTTTAGGAATAATTTTAACCAGTTGTTATTAAAAACTGTTTATCATTTATTTAATTATCTTTAAGATTTTTTTAATAAAACATATTTTCTATAAAAATATATTACTTATCTTTCATTATTATATATGTGTTNTATCTTTAAGATTTTTTTAATAAAACATATTTTCTATAAAAATATATTACTTATCTTTCATTATTATATATGTGTTCACATGCTTATTACCACAAAGATTTTATGAATGTATTGTAATAACCGAAGGTGTTTATTTTTCGTATATACTTTGAATATTGTCTATATAAATGTAACTTAATTCAAACATATTACAATTATGTACTGGATACATTATAGGATAAGAAGCATACGTATGGTGTAATCCTAAGGACTGACTTATTGCATGATCCGAAATAGATAATAACGTTATTGTCTAAATGATATTACTACTATCGGAATATTATGAATAAATTTTGGTTTTGTATGCTTACCCCAAAATGTTATCGTTTTTGCTATTATTTTCATTATTGTGTTATTACCCAATGCAAAATGTAATTGAATACTAATTTTATTCAATTTTGTTGAAGTTGTAGAAAGATCTTAAACTTCATCTTATACACCACTTCTTTGTTTATTTATTTATTTAAATGTTTATTCGTGTAATGTATCAGTTATTTCCAAGTTATAATATCCCTGACAAATTTTAAAGCATCGCTATATGTAGTTTGAACCATTTTGATAATAAGTCCTTATCATCAATATTTTAATACCTATTTGTATTTAAGTAATTAATAACATCTAAAGTTATATTTCCTGTCATATATCGAATTGCAAATAATTTTAATATTAAGAAAAATATTACATAAGTCACCATTTATATACAAATTATGTCTATAGGAAAACAAATTAGTCCAACTGTAAATAAGTTCAACAAAAACAACATATAGAATCATTCACACATCCATTCTAACTGTTGTTCAATCTTTAATCATATGTCTATATATTCAATTGTTATTTTTCCTATTCATATCTATAGAAATTGAACCAAATTTTTATTACAACACTTGGAACACATATATTTGAATATATATATATACACACTTCAAATTAGTATGATTTTGCCTAAAAACAAATAAAAAATTGTTATTTTTTCTCACTAACAGTTTTGAAACCTTAGAGTAGGTTTGAGCTAAATAAAAGCATTCAATTATTTTTGCCTACCTCAAGTAAAATATTCTTTCTTGATATCCTGAGTATCTAAAATTAAATAATCTAAAATAAATAACGAATTTTTTACACCAATCTGAAAAGGTAATTCCTTCATTAATATAAAAAAGTAACACATTTTTTAAACTTTTTTATACTTGTTTAAAATCACTTTGTAATTGAATACCATATAACAAGGCTAGTTTAAAACTTTTGAGCAAAAAAACTCCTATTAATGTTTAACCATCCATGTTTGTGTATAAAATTAATTATTAATTTTTTCTTCAGAAATCAAAACACACGTCCACATCATTTTTCTTAATTTAATATATAATTTTTTATACTATAAATAAATTATATAGTATTCAAATTATCAGTTACAAATTCTGTTCTAAAGAAGATTTATTAGATTTCCTACAAAATATTTGGCTCCAAACATAAATAACAATAAAGTTACACTAACTGATTTGTTTAAAACAATTACCATTACTAAGGGTCAGTATAATATCGATTCATTAAAAGATACTAGCAATTATTCTCATCCATTCAATACAGATAAGCTTTTTCTGGAACTGATAATTTAGCAAAGAGGATAAATGTCGGAACTAAATTCAACTTAAAATTTCATGGTCGTTTATCATGCATGCTAGGAATTTATGAAAATGTAATTATCGAAAATGGTCAAATTGTTTATGATAATACGATACCTAGTTTTAGCTTTTTAAATACCATAAATATTTATTGTAATTTAGCTTACTTGATTATAAAATATAATGAAATGACTTATTTAGAAACCAATTTCGTAGGTAGTTTTGAACCAAAAACATTGTTTGGTTTTAGGTATTCTAAAATATATAATCTTCTTATCCTCAATTGTTTGATATTATTAAAGAAAGGTTTATATATATAGTTTAAGAAATTACAGATGAAAATGTAAATTTAATTGATTTGATAATGCAGATATTGAAATAATAATAATATAAATGAGAAAGTAATGAATCAAAACTGAAACACATCAATTTCAATTTTTTGTATTAAGTTATTGCTATAACATAATTAAATATAGATTACTTTTTGAAATGAAGGAACAGCAGAAATATTTGAATCACCTGTACTTAAAAGAATTAACAACTTATGTTGAAGAGTTTTTTAAAAAAAGGCGTAAATATTTTGGGTAACTATGTGGATTAATATTGTTCTCAAACTGAAAATGTTATATATATATATATATATGCCCTTACATAAGCATATAAAATTATTAATTTTATTTATTCTGAACTGTCCGAACTACTATTGTACAATAAACTACCCTAACTGCTATGTTTCTCTATATTAATATTTACAATTATTTAGTTTTTCTAACAGCGTAATCTAATTTCGTTCAATTCTTTATATTTCTCATCTTCACAGTTGTTTAGTTTAAATAAGACTTTTAATATATCAGATTGAAATTCTTCCTGTTCTTAATTGGTACTATATTCATAACCATGAGGTATTGTGGTCGATACAAAATATTTAATTCATTATGAAATAATTATAAAAATTGTACAATAAGTATAAGTTAATAAAAATACAAGTGTGTAGTTAGTATTTCAAACCGCGATGAGTTTCGAAAGAATAAAAACTAATCACCCCAACATACAATTAGTATTTAGCAACAGGCTGGTCCGGACGTCAATATGTTTTTAATTTATAAAGATTATTAACACTCCCTGCTTCTGTGTCAAAAGACTATCTGAGTAATAGATAAAATAAATTAAGCTAATCTACATATGAACAGCTATTAAAGTTACACTTCCTTGTTGCCTATGCAAGTTGATAAATAGGCACAGAAATGCGTGATATGCGAACGAATATAGTAGTGTGACATGGCGCACGCGCATAATTCGTCCGAGGACTCTGCTGTCGCACATCGTGGCACACACTAATTAACATAAAAATTGCCGCACCAAGAAGGAGATGTCGAAATGGAATGAAACTCCACATATGTAATATAAAATTTTACGCAAGAAACGAATTGCAGCATCAAGAGAAATGAGTCATTTATTCGACCAAAACTATACGGATGTTTATAAGTGGGGCGACGGTGACTAATAATTTAGCGCCCAATAATAATTTCTAAAACAAACTGTAGAAAAATATTTAGGATTTTCCGTATATTTTGCATTTCCCATTTTTTTTAAATATTTTTGACAGTATTATTATTACTACTGAAGTCATTAAAGTTCAATATGACTGATATCCAAGTAGAACTAGACAGCAATACCAATGCTGGGAATCCAAAACTGTTGTTATCTAGCTAAAATGGCACAACATGGCAATCGAAATTTAGTATGGCAGTCACCCAAGTAGAATGATGAAATAATATCGACGAGATTCAGGAAGGCAATCACCGAAATACTATAACAGAACATGAAACTATATGAAAATTAAATAATACCGCCTTATTTCATTTCCTCTCTCCAGTGCCCAGTCTAAGAATGAACATAATGCATCTATTGCTTTTAGCGTCCAAGTAAGTGCTAGCACTAAAAATTTACTTTTCCTACAATCTTTATCAACTGTCTGATAAAAATTTTACTCATAACAATTTATACGAAGTCAATTTCTTACAAAAAGTTGTAAAGAGTTCGAATCATAAATAAATATTAAAAATTTCTCTACGGGGTTACAATTATTTTTTTGGTGATTAAATTTTTAGTTTTGGTTGCGATTCATATTTTTTAAAGGTAGCGTAGACTATGTCGGTTAGCTTCGTGTAAAATTATATATATATATATATTTTTGTTATTTGAACTTGGCAAAAATATATTTTATTTAGAAAACGCCATAAAGCATTTAAACTGTATAATGCTTACGATATTGGATATAGAAAATTATTAAATGGCAAATATTCTGATAAACTGATATATGGCTCGAAACTAAGAAATTAAAAATAAGCATTCCATAGACTCTAAATTATAATTTTTACATTTTGTAAATTGTAATAACCATGGACTTTAAAAAATAATCATTCAGAACAGGCTTCTTAACTATACGCCCCAACAAGGCCGTCGCTATGTCGTCACTCATCAAAACTCACTGTGCCACTGATTCGTCTTGNGAAATTAAAAATAAGCATTCCATAGACTCTAAATTATAATTTTTACATTTTGTAAATTGTAATAACCATGGACTTTAAAAAATAATCATTCAGAACAGGTTTCTTAACTATACGCCCCAACAAGGCCGTCGCTATGTCGTCACTCATCAAAACTCACTGTGCCACTGATTCGTCTTGGAAGCGGATTTTAGTAGCGTTTGCAAGTGAACGTACTCAGGAGTTTTAATTAAGTGCTACAATTTTAATTGATTTTTTATAATTACAATCGGAAAACTGGAAACAAATGATAAACTCAAAATCTACAATCTTAAAATTTGGTGTAATTAAATATATCCTCAGATGATAAAATCGGAGTTTATATAACCACGTTTGACCAGTTACACTTTCTTTGGGGTTTGCCGCGCGCGCCATGAAGAATGACCCCCGNACTTGCCGCGCGCGCCATGAAGAATGACCTCCGTTAGACAAGTGGAATCGGCGAGTCCATAATACATGCATAAAACAATAATTCCATATTTCTAAATTAAATATTGCTGTTATCGTTGTAGGATATGAATCATAATTCCACAAGTGTATTTACACTACTGTTCTTAACTCACAAACCCCAATAAATAAATAAAAATTGTAATAATTTTTTTTTTCAACTTTTCTTTGAAACTTCTAATGCTTCATTGATAAAGTTTTCCGGCCTCCACAGTACACAAGTAGCGCCGAGTTGCGATACGAGGGCTCTGGTCTCGAGTCTTGGGCATGCTTTAATTGCTGATGTAAGTAGCCTAAGTAGTATTAGGTTGTAGGTCGTCTACTTCATAGTCTATTTGGAGCTTCAAACGTGCACCTTTCAAACTTATCGGGTACTAAAAATCAGATCTCTAAAACTCCCAGTGTTAAAGAACTGTTTTTTTTCTGTGCGACATAAATGGGTTCGTTCTTGGCATTGACGTATATAGCTTTTCCTGTACTAGCAACACGCGGCAGTTGAACGTTTAAGTATTCAGGCTGACCGTTCCCTTGACCTTAGCGTGCTTCTATAGCACTGTGACGCGTAACCAGCAAAATTCACATGCTTGTACAAGCACTTCCCAGTAATATTGTAACATGATGTGCACTCGCTTTGCTCCCTACTGCCGTGCTTAAACAGACTCAAACACTCTATATTGAGTGCAATAAAGGGAGTTTTACAACAAACAAAATATAAATAAAAAGGACTTTCATTTCCTTTAACATACAAGTTATTGTCATTCGAAATGACAACTGGATGGCGGGAGTTTACGAAAGCGATGTCTAGGTAATTCACTGGCATTCGTTTCAAGCAGGGTTCGAAGAAAATGTAAGACAAACTTCTAGCGCAATTAGTTCGACTGAACCCAAGATGTGCCGAATTAGAATCACACTTGCTAATCAGGTAACGAAATATGCAAGGCAGTAACAATGTTTGCAGACACTAATGGAAGCGACGAATTCCCCAGAAATATAACTATAATTTTAGCGGAAACAAGCACAAATATATTTGCACTAGACATACTTTAAATTCACGCGTGAGTTAATATATTTTTTGTGATGCATTTTAATATGCAATACATGCGTAAAAACAGTTTGTAGGTAAACACAGTATAGTATGTGATGTTGAAGAAACTATAAGTAAATTCGGGACACATTCCCTTAATTTATATTTTTCTGTTTATATGCTGACAAATGGTGTCATAAACACTCTAGGCCAAATATTCTCCAGAAAGTAAGTTCTTTGAAAATGCAGCCAAAACACTTCCTTTATGTGATCGACGTCACGAGTTAGATATGTAGATACATGTTGAAATCATGCAAAAGTTTTAATGAAACTTATTTTCTGATAGGAAAAATGTTTCTTAAGTTCATGATGGTACCCGACTATGAATTATTGATGCAGTAAACATTCCAACGTAGGGGAAATTTCCTCGGGTTGTTTTCACCGCTATTTTGCTGTATTGCATTCAGAAAATATTATGCTATTATACACTGAAGAGCCAAAAAAACTGGTATAGGCGTGCGTATGCAAATAACAGAGGTATGGAACCAATCAGAATAACGCGATGCGGTCGGCACCAAGATCGGTTACTGCTGCTACAATGGCAGGTTATCAAGATTTAAGTGAGTTTGAACGTGGTGTTATAGTTCGCGCACGAGATATGGGACATAGCATCTCCGAGGTAGCGATGACATTTGGATGTTTGCGTACGACCATTTCACGAGTGTACCGTGAATATCGGGAATCCGGTAAAACATCACATCTTTGACATCGCTGAGGGCCGGAAAAAGATCGTGAAAGAACGGGACAAACGACGACTGACGAGAATCATTAAACGTGACAGACGTGCAACCCTTTCTCAAATTGGTGCAGATTGGATTTGTGGACTGTCCTGCAGGATTCATGGTGTGAATTGCCTCCGCATACCTTCAGACATGAGTCGAGTCCATGCCACGTCGTCTTGTGGCACTTCTGCTTGCTCGGGAAAAAAAAGGGGGGGGGGGGGCTACACGATATTAGGCAGGTGTATCAGTTTTTTTGGGCTCTTCAGTGTAGCTTCAGTTTCCAAGTTCTTCTCACCTCCTCTATTAGCAACTAAAATGTTCTTTATAACGGAATAATTCATAAGATGAGTTACATGTTCCATGTTTCTCTTTTAATTCACCAAGTTTTGGGTGGTAAGATGGAGAGGGGGTCAAGGAGGTAGTAGTTCACCTGCAGGGGCCAAACATTAGATTGTGGTATCCAAAAACATATGAAGCTGATATCTGTGCAGTGGTCCCAGTGGTGATGCTCCCGAGGTATCGTGGCATCTGGTGATGGTTGTGCTTTTCGGGGGTAAGGTGGACGCCTNGGTCCCAGTGGTGATGCTCCCGAGGTATCGTGGCATCTGGTGATGGTTGTGCTTTTCGGGGGTAAGGTGGACGCCTACTGTCTTCTCCGCTCAGCGAGAAGCATCGCCGCACTCGGTGTCAATGGCTCCAGAATGGCATTGTGTGTGTTCTGCTAAAGGAAATAACATAATACTAAATTACAAACGCANTCGGTGTCAATGGCTCCAGAATGGCATTGTGTGTGTTCTGCTAAAGGAAATAACATAATACTAAATTACAAACGCAGGAAATGCAAGAAAAACATTTTAAATAGTATCTTTGCGATACGTGTGATTTTTTGTTCCATTTTGACAAGCATAATGATGTAAAAGAGTCAAAAATACCAATTTCAAACTGGTCGTGTGGTCCTTGTTAAGTAAGAATTCAAAATAGTGAAGTCAGGAATGTAGAATATAAATGTAGTAGTGTTAATGATAAATTTAGTGAAGATGGTTTATTAAATCAGTTAGAGGAAATTATTTCACTGCGTGAAATAATTAAGGTACTACAAGAAGAATTGAAGCTAACTCACGAGTATAACATCAGTATTGTGCCAAATGTATACACGTGGTCGGAGGTATGAAAAAATTGACGAAACTACTCCGAAAAACAGAACAAGGCCTAGCTTTTCTGTTAATGTAAAAAAAAGCACGAAGTGTTACAAGATGAGAAAAACCAAGAAAGTTCTGGTCTTCCAAGTAAAATCAAAGGTTGTGTTGGCAAAGCTAACTCACGAGTATAACATCAGTATTGTGCCAAATGTATACACGTGGTCGGAGGTATGAAAAAATTGACGAAACTACTCCGAAAAACAGAACAAGGCCTAGCTTTTCTGTTAATGTAAAAAAAAGCACGAAGTGTTACAAGATGAGAAAAACCAAGAAAGTTCTGGTCTTCCAAGTAAAATCAAAGGTTGTGTTGGCAACAATAAATCCTACACTAAGGTGGTTAAATGATCAGGCAAGGAAAAAATAGCACCATATGCCGACAGTTATGGACGTGAAATCGCGGGGAAAATGTGTAACTCGCTTCCTAATAAGTCAAGCACAGGATTTTTTTAAGCCTGCCGCTGAATTACAAGATAATGCCAAAAGTTGTAAATTCGATTATTCTGGTTTTAACTCGGATGATGATGTTATATTAGCAGGTGACAATGATTTAAGTCGAAATGAAATCTTCCTCAAAAATATTCCTTCCTTAGTTCGTTTGTTTATCAGACAAAACTCAGCCGACTTTAAAAGCCCGAGAAAGAAATTGTATTACTTCAGATTGAAAGATAATTATACTAGCGCACTTTATCACACAATTTTTTACTTAAAAACAGACCCTTGCATTCGATTTTATACACCCCTGGATTAACAGGTATTTCAGAAAAGCAGTAGAGCAACGTTCCATAAATTAAAAGTACACATCTATGAGTACATAAATTTTATATTCTACTTTTCTATGTATTCCATTTTTGCGTTTATCTAATAGTAGTTACATATAGCCGATTCGGGCACAGGCATCATGTATCAGGAGATAGGATCCATCAGCCAACTCGCTTGACGAGGTGGCTGGTGGTGATNGATTCGGGCACAGGCATCATGTATCAGGAGATAGGATCCATCAGCCAACTCGCTTGACGAGGTGGCTGGTGGTGATCTGGGCCGGCCATGTCGTGATGTCAACTGATCGCCATATTAGTTGTTGACGACTTTGACATTGACCCCATGTCCGTGACCTTGAATGAGCTTGAACACCAAACTTTGAGCAAAATTGCAAAAAATCGAAAAAATTCTAAAAATCGACTAACATATAATGTAACCCCNTTGAACACCAAACTTTGAGCAAAATTGCAAAAAATCGAAAAAATTCTAAAAATCGACTAACATATAATGTAACCCCACTCTGCCCCTCGCTCATCCCATTACCATAGACCCCCTCCTCGCTCACCCCTCCACCTCAACCCCTCGCCATAAACTTTTCCCTCCCCAAATTAATTATTGAACTTGCATAACAAATTATTCCTCCACCCATACCAACCATTGGCCACTAAAATGCACCTTTAACACATGTTTCTCCAGTATTGGACACCATAGAGTGTGTTAGTTATTTCTCTCTTTATTATCTTCCACCAGAGAGTTCCCATGCCGTTTTTCCAAACTTTTTTGGTGGCGAGACACTCCTCCAAACATGAAGTATGTATAATCCTTACTATTTTACTAAACAATGTAATAATTTTTGNTTGGTGGCGAGACACTCCTCCAAACATGAAGTATGTATAATCCTTACTATTTTACTAAACAATGTAATAATTTTTTTCAGTTGAATATTTTTCCTTATTAATAATGTATTTAAAAACTTATAAAAACCAATTATGTCTATAGAAAATTCATTTTTGGTTACATTTTTTACAATCGAGGATTTATTTTTAAACATAGAGAAAAAATAAACTAATCACAATGTAAGAAAAGTGAGTTGGGCAAAATAAATAACACATAAAAATAACATTTTTATGCACTTTTTATTTAGTATACAGTCCATACAAAAAAAAAGCACAATACTCTTTTTTTAACATTTAAAGAGTTCATATAAATGTCACTATCTTATCTTAAACAAAAGCAATGTATATATTGCTCTACTTTAGAAAACTGTTTTATGCAAGGCTAAGGAGTTCGCGAATGATGATAAGCATCAGCTTCTTGGGAAACGCCGCACCCATCTCTGGATCATGGCGATGTCGATCGTCTCAAATACTTGAACCGCCAGTCCACAGTTGGTCATCACCACACTGCATATCATGTTCCTCCTTAATAGTTGACTCTACGATGTCTGCCTCGCCAATGGCAGTACTGAGATTCTGCCTTTCAACAGCATTGGACCCTGCATTAGAGGTGAAATCGACAGTCCTGGGAGTACACGTCGCTGGTTGCTGGTCGACAACGACGAGTGGGTGCAGCTTTGTTTCCCGAACTGGAAGTATAACCAACCCTGGTGGGTACTAACACGTGTGTCTGGTATTGACGATGCACTCGGCATCATCTGATAGTCTGGCTGGCAGCATCCTTCTTGGACTAAGGTTGTTGGAAGCAGACCGATGGTACATGCACCACCTGGAACAGCTTTACGACACAGTTCAGTGCATGGATGGTAGCGCGAGTCTGTGCCAGGGCGATGATTAGATCCATGGTGTATAGGGCAGCTGATTGTGCAAAATAATTTGGAACACTATGGAGGCCGATGCTCCCGGACTGTCCACTTAGAACTGTAGGTTTGTAGGTGGATGGAAAATGCTGCATGCTGTTGCCAATGCAGATCTCGGTATAGGTGAGCATGTATCCATCTTTTGCAATGAAAGTGCATTCAACACTACCATAGTCGGCCTTGGTGCTTGTGTATATGTTCATAGGACAGAACATTGTTATTGTGACTAAACGTTGTGACAGAACATTGCGCAATGACTAAATAAGCACATAGAATTTTTTTCCCACATAATATGGAAGTTGATAATGTGAACCACCACACAAAAACAATGAAATAGTATCTTACTTTTCGTGCCAATACAGGTGACATCGTGTCTAATCGTACGTGGCCGATTCCCAGTCCAAAGACGAGACACACAATTTGCGAAGCAGCTTTGCGTTCCTCCACTCATACATCCAGTCAGGTTCTGGCCTGTCGCAGATGTGTCGCTGCTGGTTTTCGGTAAGTTTTGTCAGCTTGCGCAGCGAAGGACAACCATACACGAACTGCATGTCGATGATTTCTACTTCGTTTTTGAACAAGTTGCTCAGCCATTTTTTCTGTTCAGGCCCTGCAATGTAAATCGGACCTTGCGGGTGATGCATCAGCAAGTCGCACATCATGTTTCTCACTTGATATTACAGAATCTTGCTTTTGTCCTACTCCAACCCATGGTAGTACTTGGTCAGCTAGTCGTTCATTTTCTTGCTTTCCAGTCCAACAGTTTCCACAAATAAGGGGGGTGAAAGGATCACATGCACATTTTGCCATCGTCGTTGCTGGACACTGCGATCTCCTTGAGCATGAGGCCACTCTGGCTCTAGAAGCCCTGCAGATTACAGTAAATCTTGTCGCTGTCTATGCTCGAAGACTACTAAATGGATATTGTGTATGGCATCATATTTATATCTTCTCCAGAATTTACGAAAGTATGTTCACGACTTTCTCCTGACAACTGTACGATGCGAGTCGGTTGTGAAGTATCAGGCAGAAAGTGTATGTGTGTGGAGGTATATTTCCATGCTTAATGAATTCAATTGTGCAGTCGATCACATTCGAACTGACATGCTCGTCCTGTTTAGTCACATCAAACACCATGAGTGGGGCCAAAGCATCTGGGCTCAGTATCGGAGATTCAGTTTGTCCATAATATGCAATCTGGAATTAAGCATACATTTGATATGCCAGCAGGTACTGACCATTTTCCAAGTTCATGTTTATGTCCACATATGGAAAGCTTTCACTATTTAAATACATTTGCACATTTTCTATTTGACATGTGTAGAACTACGAATGGAAAAAAACTCACATTGTGCTGCCTTCTGGTATGTGGTCCAATGATGATGTACCTCAGTTTCTCGGTGGCAACACTTGACCTCAACATCCAGTTTATGCACTGGCTTGCAGGCAATCCGGGGCAGGTCTCGAGACTCCCTGACCTGAAAGCTACATCGATGTTTTTGCATCTTCCATATTCTTCAGCATCTTGATACATTTGGTAGTACTCAGCTAAAAATGAAGCAGCAACCATTCGATAGACTGTAGCTTCAGTTCCACTGTCTCCAGATTTTCTCCCGTACCCATGATGGCATCTGCATCTCCATGCATATTGGCTAAGAGCAGTACCAGTTCCTACTTCGAATTGATGATGATTCGTTTGTATTCTTTGGGGAACCCCAGTGACATTACTAAAGAAATGCAGACATCGAATTTCCCTTCAAGGTATATAGGAAGGCAGTAGTAATCTTCTATCCCCCAGCCTACCATCTTGGCCGCAGACAGCTCATTCTGCTTGAGCAAGAGGTATTTTTTTATTGCAGTCGTTATGCCAACATCTCTCGTCTGGTCTACTTCGACACTGTTGAGTAAATAAATGGTGGAGAATACCATTGCTAATTTTTTCGTCGATGCCAGGTTGGATGTATTTTCTTTCGTCAGTGGCCCCCTGAATCGCAGGAAGGACTGATAAGGAAGAGTGCAGATATATTGATGTTAGACAGCTCTCCGAACTTCCGATGGTAATGTGAATGGTCCGATCAGGAATGGCTGGTAAGTGTGAAGTTCTACTTTCGTGACACTGTCTTCAATCACGAATAGCTCGTCGACATTTATGCAATCTTCCATGGCAATCTATTTAGAAGCCAAGGCTGCGAAGAAAAATCTCGATAGCATGTCTCAACACCTTGGTGACCTGCGGCATACTGATAGCCAGTTTAATGTGATGCTTATTTTTATTGCTTCTGGTTGCTGTAAATCTTAGTCCCATCATCTCAATGCAAGCATAGGGTGATATCTTAATTTGCGATGACCGGAATGTAAATAATCCTTTCCGGTGCCACGACCCGTTTAAAACATGAAGGAACCATAGGCGACAACTCATGCCGCATATTGCTCGGACTACCATTGAGATATGTACCTGACAACAAACTGCAGTTTTATCATATCACAATTAATAGGCAAAATGCTTACACGTCGTGATGATTCGTGGATTTTGCGGCTTCATGTATGTGTGGTTCAAACCCCAATATGGGCNCGGCTTCATGTATGTGTGGTTCAAACCCCAATATGGGCCTGATGTAATCTGGTTTCGTAAAGTCTATATCTTCACTGCATCTGATGACACTCTTCAGACTATTTGAATTTCCACATAGTTCGAATTCTGTGTCGGGGACAGCAAATATTTGATGTACCTTGCAATGTCGTCTAGTTTGTAAGAGCCAATGGGCAATGTTACCTCGTGGGAGACATTGCCACTTTTCACAAGATGCATATTACAATTTTATCCATCGATGATAGGTAGTGCATTGTAGGTTTAAAAATCGACCAAACATGTGCACCATTCCCCCTCCAGATCGAGTGGAGGGAAGTGTACTGCATGCAGCTCGAAGCTACGACCCGTCAAGGTAAGCATTATCGACATGACTGATGATTGCCTGTGGGTTTATGGCCATTTTATTTAATTACTTGTACGAACGAACAAGGAAGCAAAGACACAATTTTCCGCAGTTTCGTGTGTTCGGCATCCGCTCCATCTTGCAGTTGTAAGTCAGGGTGTAATTTTCCAGGTTCCATCGCAGTTCAGGCTGAGGATGCAAATTACCAAAACTGTCATTATAGTCTGCAAATTTTACACATTTCACATAAGTTACCCTGTGTGTGCCAGATCCGGCTGTTGTGTCCAGGTTTATTACAGCACATTCGTCACATATGTGTCTAGGGGGCAGAGCATCTCGCATGTACACTCTGCAAAAGTTAGGTATCTTCAATTTCTGCATAAACAGTTCCAAATCCACGCCCGTGAGTGGCCATTTCGGTAGAGATTTAATTAGTGCCTCTTCCTGCTGTATCGCTTTTGCACACTTCCGCCTCCTACTGGACATAACCTTAAGTAGAGGCCTTGACCTTTTTTACCCATGGTGATAGCTTCCATAATTTCATTGTGACTTTGGGCCTCGGACAACTGCTTCCATTCGTTCTGTGCTGTGTTGATGGCTCGGACGATACCACTCATGGCTACGATTATAACCCTGCAAAGGAAAAAGAAATTGAAAAAATCTGCCTGGTGATATTTTCTTGATCTTGCAAGTTTTCTTCCCTTCATCACCACTTTTCGTTTCACTTGTGCCTTCTGCTTACTCTTTGCACCCATGCCCATCTTCACTTTGGCTTTCGTCATTTTGGAACCCCCCCATATGGATATTTTGTCCTCCAAGCCCAGCATTTGACAATTTTCTTATCTCATTGGCTCTTTGTGCTGGTACTTGTGTGCCTTGTTTAGGGAGTAAGTGACGTTTTCCTGGCTCGCCTTGTCTAGTGCAGTGATGCCTGTGTCGCCCCATGCCAGCTTTTTAGCTATCTTTGTTCTCAGCCTTCAGAACTTGAACTCAGGAATGTGCAGCTCTAATGGTAGATTGTTGATCAGCATATCGATTATCTTGCTTCCAGCTACGATCTTACCTCTTCGAGACATTGTGGTGAACTAACCTAAGAACTTATATATTGGCCCTTTTTATACATTTTCGTTTCAGTTTTACTGTAGACGTAGAACAGTACAGACATATCACATTTTCGTTTATGACATTTAGACATTTTATTCATAGTGATAATTTGAAAAGACATTGTACTGCCAAGAAACATTCGCCTGCCAAGAAAATTTGCATAATGTCATCTGAAGGCTAGTTTATGCTACCTTCCCCTCCTCCTCCACCTCATTCCAATATAAAGCAAGGCGAAGAAAATTCATTATGGATCGTCAAACAGGGTGTCAGTCTTCCTGTACAAGTTAGGGAGGAAAATGCCAAACTTTCACATGACTCTCATCATGGCGAANCAAACAGGGTGTCAGTCTTCCTGTACAAGTTAGGGAGGAAAATGCCAAACTTTCACATGACTCTCATCATGGCGAACTGTTGCCCAGTATTGTGAGGTGTATTATCGTATCCAATTGCAGCAAGACATGTGTGCTGTTGAGTATGCTGGAAGAACCCAATGGTCTTCAGTTCGAGAATATGTACATACAATCTAAATCGCTCCAGCAACCGAAATACAAGCACCTGGCATGTGTACTGCAGGGTGTGGATGGCATGAAATATTTCCATAGCAGCGGTAATGAAGGCACCGTGCTGCCGCGTGAAGCATTGCCAAACTCAGTGTTCGTCTTCGATGACATAGCATGCGAGATGCAGAAGTGTATCAAGGAGTTAAAGTATGGCCTACGAACTTGGACTGTGTGTACCTCAGCCAGACTTATTTGCAGTTACCCAAACAACTACTTTGTGACAATGCGAATGTTTTGGTGCTGTTTCGCATGGACGCTACGAATTTGCGACACATGTGCGACGACCACAAAAATATGGAAATGTCATTATCGTATTTCAAGAGCCTGTGTTCTTTGTGCTAGAAAGAGAAGTGTGGAATTTTGGTGGCTGTAAACGACTGGCATTCTATATAATGGTAGGTACTGACACTGCTTTGATCAGTTGATCGTCGGCCATCATGAATAAGTTACAGCATATCGAAATTTGGGCAGAGTAGCATCAAGCTGCAGCTTGACAAAGACGAAGATAGGTGTTGTTGTACCAAGAAACCACGGAACTTGTGATGGTGCTAGAATAATAATTCGAAATATTGGAGACCCCGAACGATCCGAATATGCTGCTACTAAACATTTCGTCATCTAAACTGGTAATGACTTCATCTCGGAATTATGCATTGTGTTGGCTGATCTGAGAAGATTATTTCGCAATTACTTATCTGAGCTCGGGGTGAATATCGATCGTGTAAAGCTGGAGATAGAGAACAAGAATACAAAGTTTCATTAGAATTCATTACATTGTTTCGATGATATAACATACAATACTAAAATAGCTATATGGCGGGCATATTGAAAATNCAAACAGGGTGTCAGTCTTCCTGTACAAGTTAGGGAGGAAAATGCCAAACTTTCACATGACTCTCATCATGGCGATCTGTTGCCCAGTATTGTGAGGTGTATTATCGTATCCAATTGCAGCAAGACATGTGTGCTGTTGAGTATGCTGGAAGAACCCAATGGTCTTCAGTTCGAGAATACGTACATACAATCTAAATCGCTCCAGCAACCGAAATACAAGCACCTGGCATGTGTACTGCAGGGTGTGGATGGCATGAAATATTTCCATAGCAGCGGTAATGAAGGCACCGTGCTGCCGCGTGAAGCATTGCCAAACTCAGTGTTCGTCTTCGATGACATAGCATGCGAGATGCAGAAGTGCATCAAGGAGTTAAAGTATGGCCTACGAACTTGGACTGTGTGTACCTCAGCCAGACTTATTTGCAGTTACCCAAACAACTACTTTGTGACAATGCGAATGTTTTGGTGCTGTTTCGCATGGACGCTACGAATTTGCGACACATGTGCGACGACCACAAAAATATGGAAATGTCATTATCGTATTTCAAGAGCCTGTGTTCTTTGTGCTAGAAAGAGAAGTGTGGAATTTTGGTGGCTGTAAACGACTGGCATTCTATATAATGGTAGGTACTGACACTGCTTTGATCAGTTGATCGTCGGCCATCATGAATAAGTTACAGCATATCGAAATTTGGGCAGAGTAGCATCAAGCTGCAGCTTGACAAAGACGAAGATAGGTGTTGTTGTACCAAGAAACCACGGAACTTGTGATGGTGCTAGAATAATAATTCGAAATATTGGAGACCCCGAACGATCCGAAGATGCTGCTACTAAACATTTCGTCATCTAAACTGGTAATGACTTCATCTCGGAATTATGCATTGTGTTGGCTGATCTGAGAAGATTATTTCGCAATTACTTATCTGAGCTCGGGGTGAATATCGATCGTGTAAAGCTGGAGATAGAGAACAAGAATACAAAGTTGCATTAGAATTCATTACATTGTTTCGATGATATAACATACAATACTAAAATAGCTATATGGCGGGCATATTGAAAATAAGTGTCTGACATACCTAAAACATATCATTTAACATTAGCTACGAAAGTACTACCTATTTGCCATATTTGGTAGGAATCAGTCAATTGTTTCCCGAGATAGATGTAAAATCTATATTTATTAGTGTGGCACTATCTTAGAAAATGGAGTAAAAATGAGTCTTCATGAAGATACAACTGATAATTGTTATATATATACTTCCAGCACACAAAGTTAAGTTTGAATTGATTAANTTAGTGTGGCACTATCTTAGAAAATGGAGTAAAAATGAGTCTTCATGAAGATACAACTGATAATTGTTATATATATTTCCAGCACACAAAGTTAAGTTTGAATTGATTTAAAAAATTCTAAGATATTGCATGCCATGCTAAAATATTTATATAGCAGCCATTTTGAAAAAAGTGGCTGGTATAATTGAAACATATTTGTGCCCATCAACTACCATAGTAGTACTTATTTGCCAAATTTGGTAGCAGTCTGTCAATTGTTTCCTGAGATATTATACAAGAACTCTATTAATTCATGTAATACTATCTTACAAAATGGATGAAAAAAGTGGTTGTTGTTTGGCTTATACGATGCTTGTAATTGATACTGTCAGTATACACGAGTTGGTTTGAAAATTGTCAAATGGTATGTTAGTTATACAAGTATGCCTTAAATTTTTGTATGGCCACCATTTTTTAATAAGTGTCTAATACATTTCAATTACATATTTTTACCTGGCCTATCACAGTATTACTTATGTGTCAAATTTGGCGAAAATAGTTTGAGTGTTTTTTGAGACATAAATAAAAGCATTATTATTTTTATGTAGCCCTATATTACAAAATGGTGGACCAACAGCAATATTCACGTCTGTATTAAATGCGCACACCTTGCTCTGTCAGCATACGAAATTTGGTTTGGATCGGTCGAATAGTTTCCGAGATATGACATATCAGCCTAAATTACAACATGGCCGCCATTTTGAAAGTAAGAGCCAGGCGTGGTCAAAAACTATAAACTTCTTAGAACTATATATGTACCAGGTTTGGTGAAATTCGGTTTATGCATTCAAGAACTTAAAGAGGGGAACCCACACATACACAGACACACACCGATGCACACACATACACACACACATACACACCGACACACAGACAGGAAAGTGATCTCATAAGTCTTTCTTCCCTTCAGAAAGTAGGCTAAAAACCGCATAAGTTCATAAAAATCCACGAACATATTATTTTACTNCTCTGTCAGCATACGAAATTTGGTTTGGATCGGTCGAATAGTTTCCGAGATATGACATATCAGCCTAAATTACAAAATGGCCGCCATTTTGAAAGTAAGAGCCAGGCGTGGTCAAAAACTATAAACTTCTTAGAACTATATATGTACCAGGTTTGGTGAAATTCGGTTTATGCATTCAAGAACTTAAAGGGGGCAACCCACACATACACAGACACACACCGATGCACACACATGCACACACACATACACACCGACACACAGACAGGAAAGTGATCTCGTAAGTCTTTCTTCCCTTCAGAAAGTAGGCTAAAAACCGCATCAGTTCATAAAAATCCACGAACATATTATTTTACTGATACGACCTCCATATCGAATGGGGGCGAACTTAGTAAATTTTTACCCCATTAACATTTATGCAGTGTGCATGACCTTGAATGACCTTAAACACAAAGAGTTGTGAAATACACAAAAAAAAAGATAAAAAATCTTTAAAACAATTAAAAATCAAAAATGTAAAATTATTTGTAAAAAACTTTTGAAGGCTTACATGCAGGAGGTCTATGGCTCAGCGACGAAGCTTCCGACATGAACACCAGTAGATGACTGACACCCCACCACCAACCAATTTAACTTTTATTCGCTGATTACTCATTTTCGCTTGACCCCCTCTACTCCACCACACCATGGTGACCTCCCTTCCCTCTATACAATAAATATAAATTGTTATTAATTAAGTATATTTTCTGTTACCTCTCACATTATCACTAATGTTCGAGCAATTATATACCCCAGCTTAATCTCTTGCCACTACTGCTCTTGTTTTCAGCATTGTATGCCACAGTGCTCTAGTGTGGGGAAATAAATTAGTGCGGACAAGTTGCCCCTCGCCTCAGTTTCTCGTCTGATCGCTCTCTCTTCATTAGTGTTTTCAGCATGAAATCTGATAAGCTGTGATCTTTTTTTATGTTTATCTCTTCCATCAAATTCTGCAGGGTATTATCAAAAGTGCTCGCAATTACACATACGTTTTCCCACCAAAAAAAAACTTTGCATAAAATTTCTAATACTAGTTCGGATCAGCTAGATATTGGAGTGTAGATATAAAGATGAAGCTACACCTGCACTACAATCAACACCACATGCTTCACATTCACCACAATCAGCACCTTATGCACCACAACCAGCACCAATCGCACAACAATCAGCACCACATGCACCACAATCTGCACAACATTCACCACAATCAACACCACATGCTCCAAAATCAGCACCACATTCACCACAATAAGCACATGCTCCACAATTAGCACCACATGCAACACAGTTAGCACCACATGCATCACAACTAGCACCATATGTGCAATCCTCAGCAATCCTCAGTTAACTTCCTCACCAATCCTCCCTCAAAACTATTACTGATTTCCTCAAAAACATTTCTCAAAACATTCCTCAAAATATTCCGCACTCCCCAAAAATATTCCCCATTCCTCAAAAATATTTCTAATTTCTCAAAAATATTTCTCAAAAATATTTCTCAAAAATATTTCTTCCTCAGTTCGATTGTTTATAAAACAAAACTCAGCCGAATTTAAACAGTCCTAGAAAGACATAATACTTCACAATGAACCATGTTGCTCATAGTACACTTTCTCGAACAATTTTTACTTAAAAACAGATTCTTGCATTCGATTTTATACACCACTTTATTAATAGGTCTTTCAGAAAAGCAGTCAGCCGACGTTCCAGAAATTAAAATTTCACAACTATGAGCACATAAATTTATTATCCTACTTTTTCCATGTATTCGGTATTCGCATTTCTCTGATATTTTCAGATTGTGTATAGTACAGAATGGTACCAATTTTGGCGGCCGGCAGTTGGTTATGTGTTAATGAAAGGTAATTGTTTATTGTTGCTGTTATTCCAACATCACGAGTTGCATCTGCTTCACGCCTGTTCAATTCATAGGAGATTCTATTAATCATATGAATTACACCGTTTCTAATGATTTTACTCGTTGCTGGAAGAGCATTACCCTTCCTTGTCAGCGTTCCCCGGAAGCGCAAATAAGAATTACACTATGCTGTGCAAATATCTTGGTTTTTCACGGGAATCCGTACCTCGGACGGGGCTACGTATGTGCCTGGAAGATAGGGCGAGTAAGTGTGGATTTCCACCTTTTTTTATTGTGTCTTCGTATCCCACGGGCTCCCTGACATTTAAGATTTCCATGTCCATACATACTCTTAATCATTAATCCTAATCTTGTAAGGAAACAAACATTTTCAGATTTTAGCAGACTGCGTGCCTGCCTTTTACTGACTTTAGGTGTGATGTGATAAGTTCCTTTTATTGCTTTCGCATGCTTAATTTTCAGTCCCATCTTTCCACAAATGCAAACGCACTGTTATTTCCTCACCTCGAAAATTAATCAAACGACTTACTTGGTCTAGTATGGAAACGATTACTTCCTGTACGTTCTCTGTTGTGACTGGCGCATATATGGGCGTTGTTGGGATGCACACTAGTTTAAATCCCAGGGGGACATTTGCAGAGAATTCATGTAATGTCTGGCTTGGTTCACCATTGAGATACGATCCGCTAATTAAATAACAATATATTCTGCTTACATTTATGGGAAATATATTTACAGGTAGGGTAGATTCGTGAGTTTTATTTGCTTTGTATTTAGCATTTTCAAAACCCAGTATGGCTGCGAGAGTATCTTTTTGTGTACAGTCTACATGCGCTGTACAATGCATCTCGCAATGCAGAGTATTAGAATTTCCTCGTAACACTAAGGTAATGTCCGGCCCCAGCTCTCGTTTCAGATACTCGCCGATATTCTTAATCTCGTACGAACCAGTGGGAATATGCACCTCTCCTTCCTTACAGTCTCCCTTCACATATCGGAACATGCAATTACGTTCATCGATGTTTGCCCATTAGGGTTAGCTGTGGAAAATGCACGGACCGTAATTCCAAGGTATTACCTGTCACTATCAGGGTAAGTGACATGACTGATACCTTAGTTATATTGCGTTGACGTTAAGTAACAAGGAAGCACAAGAATAAGTGACAACAGTTCCAGTCTCGCAGATGCTGTTCTGTCTCGTGGTTGTAATAAATTGTAGCACCTTAAAAATATATTTTCACTTCAAGCAGGGGCCTTAAGTTACCATGGCTATCGTAATATTGTAGTGTGTTCCAGGCCCAGAACTTGTATCTATATTTACTATCCCACATTCTACCTGTTTCGAGTGCTGTGGTAATCTGTCACGCATAAACACATCTCGGAAATTATGTATTTTTAATTTTCGTGAAAATGTATGCAATTCTATGTTTGTTAGTGGTCTGTCAGGTAGTTCATTTAAGACTTTGTCTTTCGCTTTCGACGTGCGCGTTTCGAGACCCCACCATGGTATGGACGCAAGTACAGTCCGTTGCCATTTTTTACGCTGGCAAGAGTTTCCNTGCGCGTTTCGAGACCCCACCATGGTATGGACGCAAGTACAGTCCGTTGCCATTTTTTACGCTGGCAAGAGTTTCCATCTTTTTATTATGATGTAGTGTTTCCATTAATCGTTATTTCTCGTCCTTAGCACTATTCACGGCTTGTGCAATTCCGCTCTCTCCGCCAATTAGACTTACTAATACCCCTAATGCCGTTAAAATGAACTGTAGAATCCCTCCACGCTTGCCTTTTCGCCCCTTCCTGCGAGTACATATCTTTCTTCCAAAATTGATTCCCATCCCACTTTCAACTTTGGACTTCATTATTTTGGAAACAACCCAAGCGGCCAAGCGTTCCCCGAACTTAGAGTTGGCTGAACCGACTATTGTGTTTGCCGTATTCGCAAGAACAGTGTCTGCAGTGTGTCGGTCTTTCAAGTTATTACTCGTGGTGTACGCAATGTCGTGTTCCTTGCAAGCGCTGTCTAAGAGTATAAATAGGTACGTCACCACATTGTAGCCTTCGAGCCAGACGCATACCGGGCCCGCAGAATTTATATCCTGGTGTATGGGATTCAAATGGGAGATTATTTATTAATGTATTTACCACATCGGCTCCTTTCTTGGAGGTCTTATCCCCATGGCACATAGAGTGAAACTGACTGTTAAATTGTATAGTGTAAGTGTTTTATAAGTTTTGTGAATGGAGCTGGCTTCGAATGTGAGTCGGTCGGTGTGTGGCGCGGGACTTCTTACAATAAAGCACTGTGGTTTCGTCTGGCTGTTTACCGACGGTCTTTCTTCCCTAATGCGTTGTTTTTCCTTGCCCCACCCCACGGCTTATTCAACCAATACGACAGACCAGTTAACGTTGTTTACAACCTCGCTCATCCTTCCCCTGCCCCCACGTCCCCTTCTGATATAACATGTGCAGACCAATTAGCGTTGTTTACTTCCCTGCTGTCCCCGCTCTGGCACGCACTTGCCTCAAAAGTATTTTTTCTGACAGATTGCCTCGCCACTGCTCACTGCTGTATTTTTTTATAACATTACATGTAGAAACAAGAATTAATTTTACTGAGTTCTGATTTGAGAACCCAACTATTGTAGCGTGAATTAAATCCTAGCCACATGACAAACGCTCGGTTACACTTAGGGCATATAACTTTCTCGAAAAAGTAAGTGTCTGGATATTTTGTTAACATTATTTCTTGCTTGTAAAAAGAACCTCTCGACTGCTCTCCATTCAAATCTGCAAGTTCATAGGTCCGTGGTTTGTAATGGCGAATTTTGGCAATCCGAATTACATCTACATACTAATTAGGCATGTATCCCTTAGAGAATGGATTTTTAAGACATGAAATACGCACATAATCATCCATATTCCCCTTCACCTTCCGCCTATCTATTATCTTATCGTTTTTAAACACTGTCTCNAAATACGCACATAATCATCCATATTCCCCTTCACCTTCCGCCTATCTATTATCTTATCGTTTTTAAACACTGTCTCCAGCAAAGAATCATATTTAACGTCCACTGGGCGCATGCAAATTGTCCTGTGTATTCTGTTATTGTAATTGACAACTAGACAAGGTAGAATATCTAGCCACGCATAACTTCCCCGTGCCATGAATTCATGCCACATACGACTTTTCAGAGTCCTGTTTAACTGTTCCACTATAGAAGCTTTTTTCTCACTAAATGTACTGTAATGGTTAATTTTCTTCTGTTTCATTAGTGAACAGAGAGCCTTATTGTAGAATTCCTTGCCTAAGTCTGTTTTAATATTTCCCAGCGATCCCTTGTCCTTTTAAACATTTTCATAGCCCTGGCAACATAATTTCCTATCTTACGCCTGACGGGGACGGCCCATACGTATTTGCTAAAACATTTAATTACTCTTAGCATGTATCTATAGCCCTTATTCACAGAAGCANGGGGACGGCCCATACGTATTTGCTAAAACATTTAATTACTCTTAGCATGTATCTATAGCCCTTATTCACAGAAGCATAAGGAATCATTTCCACCAGATCGGCTTGATACAAATTGTGAAGTCCGAATATAAGTACTCTACTTTTCCGGAAATGTCTTCATGCTGGTCGGTGCAGCTCAGCTGCGATCGCTGCACGGGACATTTTTTCAGTGATGTACCTGCATTTACGTAATTCTTCCATGATGTTTACGATCTCATTGGTGTGTGAATTATTTCCAGCCTGTTGGGATGCAATGAGTAGACATAGGCATGCCACCAACTAGTTTACATCGTCCCAGTAAACATACTCGAGCTGACTGCTATCATCAAGCTTTGAACCCAGTCCCGAGCTGCTAGATANTACATCGTCCCAGTAAACATACTCGAGCTGACTGCTATCATCAAGCTTTGAACCCAGTCCCGAGCTGCTAGATATTCCAACATCTGGGAACAGCTCTGCAAAAATGTCGAATTTCGGGTGTAACTCATCTTTATATGTGTTGTTAGTCGCGTCATTATCAGTTAAATGTGCATTGGTGGTAGAAAGCAATTTTTTGTATTGATTGAGTGCTTATAGCGTGTATTCACTAGGTCTGCATTTAAATAGTAGTTCGTAGAGGCCAGGGGACGGGCGTATTACTTCATTGTCAATCTGTATATTATCATAAGGTCGAAAAAATATTTGCTTATTCCCCAAATACCATTTTTTATTCCTCGTATAAACACAGTAAATCCCATCTTTAAGATAATTACAGGCAGTGGTAGAGTGAGAACTGTCGCTTTTTTTAAATTTCCATTCGCCCTCTGAACGTTCGACATCCGGATCAGTCTTCACGTCGGCGACAGGGGGAATAGACTGTTTATTTAGTGCATCCAGTTGGGATGTGATTGGCTGAAAAGCTTGATCCAGCACAGCATCACATTCCATATGCACTTGTTTCGCCTGTAAGTACTTATCACGCACACTTGCAATGACATGATGTAAATCCTCCACGGCTGCCGACATTATACTAACAGTCACAAATGAAATGCATGTACTTTATATATTAGACAATGGCTCTACCCGCGATCAGATTGACTATTTTATCCTCCAATGTATTGAGTTGTTTGAGAACGGCAGTACGCACATGCTCATAATGCTGACATTTTTCATCATCCGTGCGCAAATCATTTAAATAACGCACAATCCTGTGTTGTATAAGTTCCTCAATATCTGAAAGGCTACTACTCAAACTTATATTACNTCATTTAAATAACGCACAATCCTGTGTTGTATAAGTTCCTCAATATCTGAAAGGCTACTACTCAAACTTATATTACAGCTATCGAGTTCTTTGAGAATATTTGTAATTACCTTATTTGTCATGCTCTAAAATATTGTGCTGAGTTTGGTTTGTAAGCTACCTACGCTCTCCAACTGCACACGTAGTGTATTTAGCACACCTACACTTTTTCCGGACCTATTAAGTTGCTCGTCAAGTTTAATAGGGAGGCTTGCAAACNTAGTGTATTTAGCACACCTACACTTTTTCCGGACCTATTAAGTTGCTCGTCAAGTTTAATAGGGAGGCTTGCAAACCCCTTACCAATGGTCTGTTCGAGCTTTGTTTGAACTGTAGTGGGTTTGACATCCACAGCAGTACACTTGCCTGCACTCTCGTTTGCTAAACTCAAATTATCTCTCAATGTTTCTGCGAGGGTCGTAAGAGACCTATAATCGACGCATTCGCCCAAATCTACTAGCTGTACTTCCATGGCAGGTAGCTTGCTTCCCACTGACGCGGTCGGTTACCAGAGTTGGAATGTAATGATTATGGATTTGCCCGACGCCACAGCTCCGNCTTGCTTCCCACTGACGCGGTCGGTTACCAGAGTTGGAATGTAATGATTATGGATTTGCCCGACGCCACAGCTCCACGGTGAGCTGATGAGATTTTTGGGTCGTTCGGCCAACGGCCCAGGGGTTCTCTGGTAACACACCGTCAGATATTATNCTGATGAGATTTTTGGGTCGTTCGGCCAACGGCCCAGGGGTTCTCTGGTAACACACCGTCAGATATTATGAAATTTCGAGCTGTATGGCCGCTGCGCACGCCTGAATTAATAATGCACTCAAGTTTTATATGTATATAATTATTTTATTGAACACTTTGATCAAACACGTGGTGACTGCGTGGTCATATAAACACACTGCTGGATTTTAATTACTTAAGGCGCGTGATGCTGCTCTCTCCTCGGTGAGATGTAACATAAAAATACTAGTTGCTTCGTGAATGATATGATGATGCGATTGCTGAGTGAGGTTGCAGCCTGAGAGGCTGGTACCGAGGTTCTTGTGAAACGAGAGACTTACCACGTCCGCTCGCGCCGAAGTGATGTTGCCTACTAGACTGCGCAATGCATCGGCTCGCGCCACCTAAGCACGGCCGACACCTGGCGGTGGAGAGATGAAACAAATGCGACTTAAAATGCTAATGAGATGTAAACATGATATACCTTATATAAACATAATTAAACACAATTTACATAATAAAACACAATTACCCTTGTACTTACATAATAAAACACCATTATATTAATATTAAATATAAGTATTGACTCGTAGCAGCCACTGCATTGCCAACTTGAAAATGTCACATGTCCCTGGCTGGCTATGTATGTGATGACTGTTTTGACACACGATAATTATGGTATACATCAATACTGAATAAATACTAAACACTAATGCACTCGTGCCCACAAGCCTGTCGGTGTGGTGCGTCTGGTGTGGGCACACTGCGGCAGTCAGTGGGCAAAAGGACTCGTGAACGTGCGGTTCACGTCACCACTATGCTTCGCATGTTATTAGTTAAAGTCTGAAAATGTTTAGTCACTCTAACGGACAACATACTGACGGCATGGATGTTCGATTCTAACTTCTTGCTTATTACATACAGCGCAGCCTTGCCATTAAGGTTACTGTATAGTTTAACTGCGAGACCGCTAACTTGCTCGCCTACATTGTTAATTTTCTTTTCAGCTGAAACCGTACTGCCTATTGCGCCGAATTCCTGTACATCGTCGGATAATTTGCGAAGCTGGGCGTCCAGCTTGATAGACAGTACATTCGTGTTGGCGAACAGACGGCCCTCCATAGCGACAAGGTTCGATTCCAGCTTCTTATCTATTGAAATTATATCTACGTTACTCTCGGTCTTTCCTTTAAGGTACTCGCCAAGTGTGACAGTGAGCCCCGCAAGAACTCTAGCACCGATCTGCTCTACTACATCGTCGGTTTTATTCTCTATGGCTGCGATCATACTGCCTATTGCCCTCAGTTTCAGTATGTCTTCGGATAATTTGTGAAGCTGTGCCTCCATTTTGGTAGAAAGTACATTCGTGTTGCCAGACCGCCTACCTGCCACTGCTTCGAGTGCATCCCCGGCAGTAAAAGCAGTGAGGTGGGATACATTTTCGATTAATGTGGCAAGCCGTAAATCCATGTTAGTGGTAAGTAAATTAGTATTGAAGAGGCAGCATTCCACAGTAGCGAGCTTCCCACCTAACGCAGATATTTTCTTAACGTCTTCGGTANATTAGTATTGAAGAGGCAGCATTCCACAGTAGCGAGCTTCCCACCTAACGCAGATATTTTCTTAACGTCTTCGGTAAATGGGCATTATTCACTTGTCATGTTCTTATGAGCTCTGCTGGCTATGTGCTTTCCCATACCACTCAGTGCTGTCTCTAAAGTGGTGATACGTGTCATACCTGCCAATAATGTACGCAGATGCGTATCGATACTAGTGTGAAGTGTCATTACTGGCTGCAACGCTTCCGAAGTAATGCTGCGGACAAAGGATACATTCGCAGCATCACCGTCATGTTTGGCGCCACNATTAGTATTGAAGAGGCAGCATTCCACAGTAGCGAGCTTCCCACCTAACGCAGATATTTTCTTAACGTCTTCGGTCAATGGGCATTATTCACTTGTCATGTTCTTATGAGCTCTGCTGGCTATGTGCTTTCCCATACCACTCAGTGCTGTCTCTAAAGTGGTGATACGTGTCATACCTGCCAATAATGTACGCAGATGCGTATCGATACTAGTGTGAAGTGTCATCACTGGCTGCAACGCTTCCGAAGTAATGCTGCGGACAAAGGATACATTCGCAGCATCACCATCATGTTTGGCGCCACNACTGGCTGCAACGCTTCCGAAGTAATGCTGCGGACAAAGGATACATTCGCAGCATCACCATCATGTTTGGCGCCACCTATATTCTTGACTCGTTTCCCTCCGAAACTATAGTTCCCATCGTTGGTAGAAATAATACAGCTTTCTGGCACTCGCTTCAGACCACTATGGCCGAACTTGGATACTGAGTAGCTCATACTTCACTGCTGATCTATAATGAACCTCTATGTTACCATCACTTATCAAGTGGAAAATCTTATGCTATCACTAGGAAACTGTGAGGTTCATGCCAGCAATGAGAACACATTTCTTTTAATCTGTCAAATGTAATATCACTATTAACATGGTCAGAGTAAACATGGCATAAATTCAGGTCATCCATATGAAATAGGACCAAGAAATTGGGGTCTATATGTAGAAGCTGTTTAGGCATTTTTGCATATGTTTGACATAGGTAAATAGAATCCACTGCTACATGTCGTCCCATGCTGAAATATTTCTGCATTGTCGCCTGTTTCTCACATGCCACATCGTCGAAAATAAAAACAGAGTTCGGTAAGGTTTTTGGCTGTACGACTGCTTCATTATCGCTAAAGGGAAAATAAAAAAGTCTGGTAACGGCTTGTAGTATTTGTGATAGCAGTAAGTACTTTGGTTTGTGTAGTATTTCGAGAATAGGTTAACATTCTCGAACCGAAGCCGTTGTGTTCCTCCAGGAGGCTGACAAGCACCTATGTATTACCGAAATTGCTCGGTCCTCCTTTTATACCTTGTACAGTCCCCAGTAATAACTTTCCATGATGTGATTTAAAGACGNACCGAAATTGCTCGGTCCTCCTTTTATACCTTGTACAGTCCCCAGTAATAACTTTCCATGATGTGATTTAAAGACGTTGGTGTAATCTTCGTCAATGTGACTTATGCGGACAGGAAGCGTAGTTAACTGCAGCATGATCTAAAATGCACTGATATGCAAATTGGTTAATCAGCAATATTTATGTAAGTTTTTTTAGTGAGCTCTGCTGTGTAAAAAATCTTCATATACTTAAGTTAAATTTTTTCGGAATGATAGAGAGGCTGGGATACGGTCTGTCACTTTCGTCTTGGACATGCCTGATGTGTGTGGAGCTAATTGTATTTTAAAGACGTTCCATTAAGTTAATGCCTGCCATATCTGAAGATAATAATAATTTTTTAACGACGTTCCAGACTGCAACAGCTTTTTTTGTTCTCGAGGTCTATTCCTGTGGTGACAGCATTCGTTTAATGAATTATTACAAGCAAAGAAAATTACTCCAAGTATATTATCACATATCTTTTTAAAATTAAATTAATTTACTTATGAAGAATTAGTTTCTTCCTCATACAATATATAAAACGTGAGAAAATATTATTTAGTTCTATTAAGGAATAATTTTTTAGATTTTAATTTTTCGAGTGGAAGATACTGAAAATATGTGTTTTAAATCAAAATGTATTGATACTTCCAAAGTGTTTACTAAATTCATTTTACATATGAAATGTGTGTATTAAATCAAATTCATTGATACATAAATTAATTTTACATATGAATAATACATATACAACCCTGAAAAAATATTTTATATGAAATTTGTGTATTAAATCAAATATATTGATACATAAATTCCTTTTACATATGAATAATACATATACAAACCTGAGAAAAAATTATTTATGGCTATTAAACTTTCAATTTGATGATAATAATAATAATAATAAATTAACTTAGGAATAGTTAAGGGGGATTTGTCACAGGGAGCCATATGTAGGAAAAAAACAAAAATGGCCATCAGGGAATGTTCGAGAATTTTTTTTTTAATATTAAAAAGGGTTTTTAAATATTAAAAAGACTTTGGAAATGTTTAATTCATTTTTTTGCTTATGAAAAAATAATTTTTAATTTTTTTTAAGTAAAATTTNTAGTTAACTGCAGCATGATCTAAAATGCACTGATATGCAAATTGGTTAATCAGCAATATTTATGTAAGTTTTTTTAGTGAGCTCTGCTGTGTAAAAAATCTTCATATACTTAAGTTAAATTTTTTCGGAATGATAGAGAGGCTGGGATACGGTCTGTCACTTTCGTCTTGGACATGCCTGATGTGTGTGGAGCTAATTGTATTTTAAAGACTNAGAGGCTGGGATACGGTCTGTCACTTTCGTCTTGGACATGCCTGATGTGTGTGGAGCTAATTGTATTTTAAAGACTTTCCATTAAGTTAATGCCTGCCATATCTGAAGATAATAATAATTTTTTAACGACGTTCCAGACTGCAACAGCTTTTTTTGTTCTCGAGGTCTATTCCTGTGGTGACAGCGTTCGTTTAATGAATTATTACAAGCAAAGAAAATTACTCCAAGTATATTATCACATATCTTTTTAAAATTAAATTAATTTACTTATGAAGAATTAGTTTCTTCATCATACAATATATAAAACGTGAGAAAATATTATTTAGTTATATTAAGGAATAATTTTTTAGATTTTAATTTTTCGAGTGGAAGATACTGAAAATATGTGTTTTAAATCAAAATGTATTGATACTTCCAAAGTGTTTACTAAATTCATTTTACATATGAAATGTGTGTATTAAATCAAATTCATTGATACATAAATTAATTTTACATATGAATAATACATATACAACCCTGAAAAAATATTTCATATGAAATTTGTGTATTAAATCAAATATATTGATACATAAATTCCTTTTACATATGAATAATACATATACAAACCTGAGAAAAAATTATTTATGGCTATTAAACTTTCAATTTGATGATAATAATAATAATAATAATAATAATAAATTAACTTAGGAATAGTTAAGGGGGATTTGTCACAGGGAGCCATATGTAGGAAAAAAACAAAAATGGCCATCAGGGAATGTTCGAGAATTTTTTTTTAATATTAAAAAGGGTTTTTAAATATCAAAAAGACTTTGGAAATGTTTAATTCATTTTTTTGCTTATGAAAAAATAATTTTTAATTTTTTTTAAGTAAAATTTTGAAAAAAAAAATTTCAAAAAATAAAATTTTGGAAACAAAATGGTTTCTGAAAACAAAATGTTTCTGCACTGTCTGCCAAGATGGCTGCCATAGCAGTGAAATGCAAACACATAATGTTTACCTTTTTCTTGGTAAGGTTCGGGCTCCCTGTCACGAAGCTGTGTTTGAACTACCATTTCCTAACTACTGATGTCACATTTTCAAACATAATTAACACTTCAAATGGTAGGTCACCAACGTGTATTTCTGATGTGTAAATAAATTTATTTTTCTTTGTTCAATCTTAAGAGGGCTAAATGAATTTTTCACACATTATTTGAGCCAGCTCTGGTATCCCCTAGCAGAAGCCGACTCAATGAGGTCAGTCTGACGTGAGCACTTGGGCCAGCCTGCAACACTGGAGTTTTGCTCTGCACAGGCCCCCTCTTCACCATCAAACTTGCTTGTAATCACATCACTCCAATAGTAATGTAACAAACTGGAACCTTTTATTTTCTTTAGTGCCAAGGGGTCGAATTTCTGTCACACTGCAATTGTATCCAAGGCTTAATGCATAGCGCGTACTTATTAATAAGATTCATGGCCTAGGCCTTTTCAACTGCAATCGTCATCGACAGGCCGAGTACCGATTCCATGTAACTGCACAACAAAAGTGAGTATAAAAGTGTGTGAGGTTGATGCTACTGTCATCTGAGATATGCGGTGTGGTGGCTAGTAGGGTACTGAGTTACTGTGCTTTGGTGCTGACTAAGGGCACCTGTAGTTGTTGCATAAGGGGTGAACAAATACTCTNTCACCTGAGTTATACAGGTGGTTGCTATTAGGGTACTGAGTTACTGTGCTTTGGTGCTGACTAAGGGCACCTGTAGTTGTTGCATAAGGGGTGAACAAATACTCTTATTCTCAGTGAGTTAACACACAAGTATTTTATTTCACCGAAAATAACATGGGTATTTGCACACACACACGAGACTGAGCCCCCCAGACGTCGTAGGCCTGAAGGCAGGTTGGTGGAATGCTTTATGTCGTGGGGAGGGGAAAGGTTGCTTGAATGGAGACGTTTTTACTTAACTGTGACTGCGGCTTTTGGTGAGTTGTCTTCGTTAGTTGGTGTAGCTGGGACAGCTCGGCGTCCTTTCTCGGAAGTCCGGAATTTAGTTTACCAGTACTTGGGGTGTCTCTGCGATCTCGGCTGACGGTTCCCATTGGAGACATTAGCATGTCTCCTCTCCTGTGTCGACATCTGCCACGATCCGGCTCGCACTTCCGACTCCTCCGCCTCGCATTGAGGCCGCCGAACAACTAACTACCATCCCTGATGCGCTCGTGATTTAATTCGTTCGTTGCTATATTGAAGCTACCTTTGTCAGCAATTTCTCGGGAGAGAATTGGGGAGTTCCCCTGTGTAACTCGGGCGTTTTTGTGCCCGAATTTGTGTCTTGTCAGTGGATTGTGCGCTCCAAGCAGGGTGGAGGAAGGGTGAGGGTGGTGTCGCGGGGATTCCTATGGTACTAATTTCTGAGCTGTGGTCTGCACAATGCTGGTTGGGGGCACCCCCATGCTTCCTTCGTCCTGAACCACCTTATCGGCCATTTCTCTTGCGTGGCTGAAGGTTCTCCCCCGAGCCATTCACCTCGGGACATTCCCTGTGTCATTCGAGCCTCGATTCAACCCCGGGGGTAAATCCATGGGTTGAAAGTTTCGTGGTCAGCTGCCTGCCCTGGATATGTATTGATAATATGGCAGGGTGTGTTAACGGCACTATGCCTATTCTAGTATGCGACATGTGTCAAGGTTGCTAACAACCTCACCAATATAATGGTACAAACAAGGTATGCATACTGGATTACATGCACAATCTACATCAAAAAGCACCATAGTCCTTCCGAGAACTCTAACTACCCTCAATTATCTCATACTCTGAGTTATGGCACTGGGAAAATTCACCAGTCAACTGCCTTAATCTGAAATGCAAGGTAATGGGGGGACTCTCATCGTCATTTCTGGTGCCTCCTTGCATCATATGGCTTGCCAAACTTGTGAGGCTGCTTTCCATAAAATGGCTTACTCAAAAGAGTGATTCTATCTAATCATTTCTATGCCATATTCCTCCCTCATATAGCTTTCCTAAGTTGTAGGGCGTTTCTACAAAAACAGTGAACAAACACGTGAGTACAAGTGCAGTGAACAAGGGAAATATACATTTGCATATGTCACACAATGCCCGAGTGTAACTTTGTTTCATATACTTACATCTCATGACATTCAAGTGTAATTATGTCTCATTTAATAATGTTCCATGATGCTCAGAGAACTTTGTTTCCATTTATTAATGACCCACGATGTTCAAGTGTAATTTTCCCACATTATTCAAGTGTAATTTCTGTACTAACCACAATATCATTTTATGTTTCGCGACATGAAGAGTAACTCTGTAATTCATTATAAAGTGCCTATGTGTGTCAATATCTAATGACATTACAGAGTAACTTTTGCCTTTTACTGCAACCATTTGAACGTGTTTGCATCGAGGAATGTTTAAGTGTAAAATTCTTTATAGTGTTTATATATATAACTTTTGTTTTTTACTGCAACCATTTGAACATGTTTACATCGAGGAATGTTTAAGTGTAAAATTCTTTATAGTGTATATATATATCACACTCTGCAAAAGTACATGCTTAAAATGCCCTTCAATTACTTAAAATTACTTTCGACCTTTAAACTGCAAAATTAAATTTTGGGCATTCACACAATTTTGGGACAGTGAGCCTTCTCTGTTGTGTGAATCAGTAAGTTTAATTAATTTGTTTCTAGAATGTGACTTTACTTTGTAAAAGCTCGGGGTTCAGTAAGACTCACCAAGAAACTACACTTGAGTGCCAAAAAAACTGGTATAGGCGTGCGTATGCAAATAACAGAGGTATATAACCAATAAGAGTAACGCGATGCGGTCGGCAGGGACCATAAATAAGACAACAAGAGTCTGACAAAGCTGCTAGGTCAGTTACTGCAGGTTATCAAGATTTAAGAGAGTTTGAATGTGGTGTTGTAGACGCGCACGAGAGATGGGACATAAGATCTCTGAGATAGCGATCAAATTTGGATTTTCGCGTACGACCATTTCACAAGTGTACCGTGAATATAGGGAATCCGGTAAAACATCCAATCTTCGACATCGCTGCGGCCAGAAAAAGATCGTGAACGAATGGGACAAACGACGACTGACTAGAATCATTAAACGTGACAGACGTGCCACACTTTCTCAAATTGGCGCAGATTTCAATGCTGGGTCATCAACAAGTGCCAGCGTGCGAACTATTTAATGGACCATAATTGATATGGGCTTTCGGAGCTGCACTGCACGACACAAAGCTTTACGCCTCGCCTGGGCCCGCCAAAACTGCCATTGGACTGTTGATGACTGGAAACACGTTGCCTGGTCTGACGAGTCTCGTTTCCAATTGTATCGGGCGGATGGACATTTACGGGTATGGAGACATCCTCATGAATCCATGGACCCTACATGTCAACAGGGGACTGTTCAAGCTGGTGGAGGCTCTGTCATGGTATGGGGCGTGTGCAGTTGGCGGGAAATGGGACTTCTGATATGTCTAGATACGACTCTGACAGGTGACAGATACGTAAGCGTCCTCTCCGATCACCTGCACCCATTCATGTCCATTGTGCATTCCGACGGACATGGACAATTCCCGCAGGACAATGCGACACCTAACACATCGAGAGTTGCTACCGAGTGGCTCCAGGAACACTCTTCTGACTTTATACACTTCCATTGGCCACCTAAATCACAAGACATGAACATTATTGAACACATCTGGGATGCCTTGCAACGTGCTGTTCAGAAGAGATCTCCACTTTCTCGCACTCCTATGGATTTGTGAACTGCCCTGCAGGATTCATGGTGTGAATTGCCTCCTTCATACCTTCAGACATTAGTCGAGTTCATGCCACGTCATCTTGCGGGACTTCTGCGTTCTCGCGGGTGCCCTACACAATATTAGGCAGGTGTACCAGTTTTTTGGCTCTTCTGTGTATATTTTGTGTTTACTACTAATAATTTCAGCAGTAAAAACAATTAATTGCACCAAACACAACATGGATGAGAAGCGCTTGCGTGTCTATATGGTTCATGAAAAACCACAAGAACAGTATTATCATACAGAATGCTCTCAATATGCTATTTGCTTACCTCGCATAGAAGTCTGTAGTACCATAAAATTTGACACTCATAATACTGGGTTACAATACCTGACCCCCAACAATCCTTGGTCATATGCTCCTTTTATTTCAGAATCAAAGCACACTTATCAAAATCGAATTCAAATTTGCTGCTTCTCTGCAGCTCGCACATATTTGGACAACATTAAGTGATAATCTGAAATATGATTATACAACACAACATTTTTATTTCATCTCCGACAACGATTAATATACAAACCACTGGTAACTATGGCAAAATTGGATAAATTGTCACTCAAAAATATAGATAAATGTACATCAATTACAATTACGGTTTCTATAAAATGCAGCGTAACCTCCCAAAACCATTTGACGTGCATAGAGAATTATTCCTGTTCACACAGCAAACTATAATAGATCTTCCCTTTCTCGAAGACGCCTTTCTTTTTAAAGAGATTTGGCTGTAGCTCAAGCATCTTGTAGCTGCTATTTGCCGCGAAATGCTTCCATATCTTGCCCATCAGAGTCGTTGAACATTTCGGTGATAGATGCTTTGAGATTGCTGAACATGGAATAATGATTAATGTTATGTATCTTCATCAGGGCCTTGAACTATGGATTGTAGAATTCCTTGCCCTAGTCGGTTTGTAAATTGGTCAGGATGCATCCTTCACGAAACACATCTCCCATGACCTCAGTGACATAATGTGCATTCTTCGACTTAACTGGCCTGGCCCAGGCGAATTTGCTGTATGCATCGATAACTGTCAACATATATTTGTAGCCCTTGTTGTCCCGAGCATACGGTATCATCTCCACGATGTCGGCTTGAAACAGGTCGTTCATCCCACAAATCATGACTTTAACGAAGGTGGTATATGCGCCTGGCAGCCACATGCAGTTCGTGGACGGTTCCCATCTGACTCATCGTATGTAGCCTCCCACCTTCAGTTCTTTAACAATGGATAAAATCTCGTTGGTTTGCGAGTAATTTCCAACCCTTTGCAAAGCTACCAGTAGTCGTAGTCTATCCACCAGTTCGTTCTGGTCGTCCCAAAACATGTAGTCTATGTTCTTGTCACCATCTATATTCTTCATACTGTCCCCACTTTTCAGTGCTAGGCCACTGAAGAGGTCTGCTAGAGTGTTGATTTTTTTCGTGATTTTCGTCCTTATAAGCACTATCTCTGGATTGTTNATTTTTGGTGATTTTCGTCCTTATAAGCACTATCTCTGGATTGTTATCTTGGTAAAGTGTGTGCATAAGTTCGAGCAACCTCTTNTTTTTTTCGTGATTTTCGTCCTTATAAGCACTATCTCTGGATTGTTATCTTGGTAAAGTGTGTGCATAAGTTCGAGCAACCTCTTGTATTCAAGCAGGTCAGATTCTGTAAACTTCCTGGGCTCCTTGCGAAATAGAAGTTTGTAAATCCCGAATGTTCCCCGCGCCTTTTAATCTCCTACGTATATTATCCCACTTGGTAGAAACTCTATTTCATCAGAACCAAGAAACTGTTTATCAATATGTCTGTATACACCATATGTCATTTCATTATAATGATATGCGTACGATCGTAGGTACCGTCGAGACAGTGCATTAGATTTCAGGGTTTTCTTCCATGCCTTTTTCTTGTGTGCCAAATCCACATCCGATCCTTCATTCCTATAAATTTGTATGTCATCATGTTTCCTTTTCTTCGTAGGCTCAGCAGTATCGTCGACTTCGATCTTCACGACAACGNTCTTCGTAGGCTCAGCAGTATCGTCGACTTCGATCTTCACGACAACGTTCACTCCATCACACTCCCTGAGTCATCGATACAGCAAGTAATGGGCTTAGAGATTTTTTCATTTGTAAGGTCGTGCGAAAGTCTAACTCTCTTGGCGAGCAGTGAACCGACTGGATCAATCAGTGCATTTCGCTAGCAATGTCTGGCATCGTACTGAATACAAATGGTTACAGTTGCTCTCATTTATAGGNATGCCTTTTTCTTGTGTGCCAAATCCACATCCGATCCTTCATTCCTATAAATTTGTATGTCATCATGTTTCCTTTACTTCGTAGGCTCAGCAGTATCGTCGACTTCGATCTTCACGACAACGTTCACTCCATCACACTCCCTGAGTCATCGATACAGCAAGTAATGGGCTTAGAGATTTTTTCATTTGTAAGGTCGTGCGAAAGTCTAACTCTCTTGGCGAGCAGTGAACCGACTGTATCAATCAGTGCATTTCGCTAGCAATGTCTGGCATCGTACTGAATACAAATGGTTACAGTTGCTCTCATTTATAGGNATCAATCAGTGCATTTCGCTAGCAATGTCTGGCATCGTACTGAATACAAATGGTTACAGTTGCTCTCATTTATAGGTTTGGTCGTGAGTCTCCAAAAACGATTTTCGATCCTTTCCAGGTGTTCGCTCCGTATATCCAATTTGTCCTTGAAATGATTTTGAATATCCATTTCCGGAGCGAGGTGGGAAATAGAGCAGTATTGCAGAGCCTCACGAGGACCAATAATACCAAAGAGCTTTCAAGGCTATATAATTACCAATCTACAGTGCTGACGATGTCCGAGAGTTCGTAAGCTGTATGTCGAAATGCTTACTCTTCTCATCATCCACAACCTTCGTCACAGTGTCTGCTTAACACACTGAGCCACACAACCTCTTATGCATTTCTCCAGAAATAAGTACTTGTAATCAGAAGATCAAGATGCATGGTAATCGCCTTCAGCATTTCATAAAACTGTAAATTTTAGTACGCCTCTTCAAAATACTGCTTCGAATAAACTGGTGTTGGTAGAATATGTCACTTAGGCTCTGCCCAGCCTATTTTTAGGTCTATAAAAGCAGCTCGTACCACCACAAATCATCTAAAACTTCTTTCTCTCATCGTGAGGGCACATTGCTGTTCTAGTGGTCAGAAAATTTTATCAGCTATTGTGACTTATGGAAAGCTTAAATCAATTGTAGCACCGACAAAGATGCTGAGTTTGCATGCCTAACTAAAGAATTCCTTCTCGCATATGCACAACACGAAATACGATCTGTCTACAAACTCTTACCTGTCTATCTGCAACAGGATGAAGATATTCTTGGCTGCCTGCCATGCCTAGAGTGTTTTCAAGGATGTGCTACTGTTACAGGCACACCACATTCTAGGCGCTGGTGTAAGATACATCAGGGGAATGCTGCAGCAGCAAAAAAAAAAAACAAGGCAAGTCCAACACTGAAAGAAGTTGGGTTTTCTGATTTGTGACTTCACAGGCTAGACAGCGATCGGGTTGATTAGGTATTGTATAATAGACCATCAACCATGCTGTTTTGCAGCTACAAAGCCAGCAGACATCTACTGAGGCACTTCAGATGGTCAACATAAACTACTTGTTGAGTGTTAATAGTATATAAGCATGCATCGTGCAAGAAAGTTAACAATTCGCGTTGACAGATGTGGCGGAAGGCGGATCGTCACGACTCGATTCATCTTCTGATACTGTGTAAGCTGTTATAATACGAAAAAAGAATCTGCGCATACGGACATGTCGACATCGGCAATGGTGTTGCGAAAGCCCACAGACTCTGGGAGTCGAAGTTATACAGCAGCAGCGGCTGAGTGCGGGTATTGTGGCAAGACATTCACGAATAGCTGTAATGCCAGGTGGCATGATGCCAGTAACTGATTATTCAACACTTCATACAATATGTATCCATGTGATAACTGTGGTGTTGTATGTGCGAATAAGAGCGGATTGAATGCTAACAGCAGGAATTGTACAAAAAAGACAAAATCAACATTATTTTATCAAATGAGAATGTAACTATTTTGTGGATTTTTCAAATGTCTCTAAATTAAGTTAAAGTGTACAAATGACTTCAACGTTATTCATTTATTAGGAATCCTGCTAATATTAACCTGTTCGGGAGAACCGATTAAAACTAATCTGAGGTATGTGCACATCAAAGATGTTATTAATTTTATCATCGAATATATATATATATATATATATATATATATAGTCATGGTCGCACACAGTGTCATTATACATACAACTATTTTTAAGATGTAAGGTTATAAGAACTTTAAAAATATACATGCTTAGTACAGCTGTTCGCATGGATTTCTGCGAAAATTTGAATTCTATTTAGAACATTAATATGGCAACTTTGTTGAAATTATTTCTTTCCGCTCAAGATTAAAGGTGATTACAGGTTAAAGACTCTACGATAATTTTATATAAACTGTATCAATTATAGTGAGATGCTTGGAATGCAACTAAAAATAAAAAAAAACTTCTTTCTTCCTAGATACCTGTGTTTGGTTTGAATAAGTAGATACAGGAAGTTGCATGACTATGGTAAAATCTCAAAAGTTATTCGACCTCGGTAAAAATAACTTTGGCAGTTGTCTGGGTGTATGAGTTCATTTCTTCTGGAAAATGAAGTATGCCTCTGATGGTCTGAAATCAAGTACTGAGCATATTTCTATATGCGCAACTTAATCGATTCTGCTATCTCTAGATGGAAAAAACTGCTACTTTTATGACAAAACTTTAAGTAATAACTGATGGTGAGTAAAGTGTTAATGTTCGATAAGACTACTGACCTCCGAACTTCTATGATGTGATGGACAGGTTTCCCATTTACTAGAAGATATAATTCTGAATANTAGTGTGATAAGACTACTGACCTCCGAACTTCTATGATGTGATGGACAGGTTTCCCATTTACTAGAAGATATAATTCTGAATATGTATTACAAAATAGGTAAAGGTAGTGTGATATTGTCTGGATGATATGGCTGAAATGTTTTGGAAGGTATAGTAGGTGGTTTGTTGTTAGTATTAGTGGTCGAAAAGGTCATATAACATAGTCGTGTCGGTTTTTCGTATGGACTGCTCATCTGACTTGTATGACATGATGATATGGTTGGCAGGTATTTGGTTCTTATATTTATCGCAGGAATGGTTCGTAGGTTTGTTCTGATAGTATGAACAGTGTGTATTGCTAGATGGTATTATCTGTTCATGTGGTATGTTAGTATCGTTAGTCCAGAATGATTAGTTTAAATATTTTAATTCTAAGATTGATACGACTTGTCTGTATGGTTTGTTGGTCTCCTGATAGAGTCTGATTATAAGAGCGTTGCAAATGTGTTGTGTGATGTGATATGGTCTGCGTGTATTAATAGTTAGAAGGTTTTCGAATGTAACATTACATTTGCTGGCCTGGTGGTATGATTTATTGATATGTCATTTTATTATGGCTGGTTCACTTGCAAGAGTATTCTGTATGGTGTGATGTAATTTTCTGAGCATTTTGTCGGTATTACATGATGGAATGGTTTGTCAGAATAATTCGCCGAAATATTTCATAGGAATGTGTGTTTAGTAGCTATGTTGACATAGCTGGTATGAAGGGAAATGATTAGTATACATGTGACGTGACCAAGCAGCTTGGCTACGGCGAAAAAGCCAACTTGATCTGCGGTGTTCCCAGAGTTGTTAAGTAAAATGTGGGTGCCCGGCGCCACAGCTCTGCGGTGAGCTGATGAGATAGGGTCGTTCGTCGACGGCCTAGGGGCTCTGGTGAACACTCCGTCAGACACACTATGCCGAGGTTGTCGGCCACCTCGCACGCCGTACTTGATTATCAATAAAGAAACAGTGATGCTGGTTGTGAAGGTATTTATTACCCTGTTATGTACACTCAACTACACAGAAGGCACGTGGCCTGAATGGCCCGGAACTACAAGCGACCACGTGGTCTTATAACCTGAGTCTCGAGATGCACTTTTGATTTCCAATAAATAATCACGTCGCTCTCCCCCCGACACTATGCAAGTTAAATAATAAAATATATGATGATAATGATTTATGATGTTGTGGATGCGACTGGATACTATTCGACAGATGATGTCCTTGCTAGTGCTTCTGCGGCGTGGGAGAGCTTAACGTCTGTGCTCGTCCAAGTCCTGGCGATTACTGCCGGAAATGTGCGTCGGCTTCCGCCGCCTAGACGCCGCCGACGCCATGCGGTGGTACAGTGAAACATAATATACACTAAAAGATGATTATGGGATGAAAAATGATATGAACTAAATTAACACAACAAAACATAATTACAATTACACAAATACATAATAAAAATGATAATACTTATTCTAAATGTTTTCATTGCACCAGCCACAGCATTGCCAAATGTAGAATGTCACATGTCTCTGGCTGTGGCTGGGCAAATTGTCTCCTGATGACAAAACAAATTATAAATGAATTACACACTGACATTATTTACAAATACACTGACGAAATAAACTGAATAAATAATAAACACTAATGCACTCGTGCCCACAAGCCTGTCGGTGTGGTGCGTCTGGTGTGGGCATACTGCGGCAGTCAGTGGGCAAAAGGACTCGTGAACGTGCGGTTCACGTCAAACGGCCCCTCCTCCGGTGACCACTTGACTGCGCAGTCCCTCAGGTTTCCCTCCACTCTGCTAGGCACAGCATGTAGTGGGTGGTTTCAGCTGGTGGCGGGGCCTCAGCGAATAAGGCCTGCGCCTCTGGGAGCTGAC
>NQII01000212.1:0-65997 GCA_002778355.1 Clitarchus hookeri
TGGACATTCACTATTCATCTCGCCCCAACTTGCACCACACACACACACACACACACACACACACACACACACACACACAAGTTTATATATAAAAAACACCGACTAGGATTCCTACCAAGAAACACTAGCCCAGAAGGCAGCCATACGTCAACACACAATTGAATCAATAAATACACCAGAACACATAGATAACACTGCCATAATAATAAAACAAACTATTCTCACTACAGCCAAAAAACACATCCCAACAGTCACACCAAGAAACACAAATACACAGTACCCACCTTAAATTAGACAGGCCATAACGCAAAGGAACAGACACAAAAGGCTGCGGCAGCGAATTCGTGACCTGTTCCAAAGAGATCAATTCCAACAGGCACAATATACAGTAAAAGCGCTGATCAGCGATTTTAGGGCGCAGCAGTTGGACACCTCAGTGGCTGCTCTTAAAGTCGCGGACAACTCTGTGTGGAAAATAACCCGACGCCTGACTGGGAACTACTCGACAATTCCTCCACTCACGCGTGCCACGGGAGTTGCCTGAACGCCGGCTGATAAGGCGAATGTGCTAACCATGGCCCTTGAGGAAACATTCCGCCCTAATGAAGGCGATGGAGACGCTGATCATGAAAGAACGATACACCATACCCTGGCAGACGTTTTAGGTTGGGAAAACCACGAGGAAACATTGGATATAACTGCCACCGAACTGATGACAGCCTAGAAATCCACTCGCCGCAACACTGCACAAGGAGAAGATCAATTACAATACACCCTCATCAAACACATTCCATATAAATTCATTTGCATTTTAGCTCTGTATTAGACACCCATACTCCGACATCACCATTTCCCAGACGGATGGAAGCAGGGCAGGTTGGTGACTTTTCTCAAACCCGGTAAATCACTCACACTACCCACCAGCTATCGCCCTATTAGTCCGCTCTTCACTCTCTCCAAATGTCTGGAGAGAGAGTAGAATGGAAGGGTGCTAGCACACATTTTATCTCACCACATACTTAGTGACGAACTTTTTGGGTTCCGGCGTGGCCACACTACTGTTCAATAGCTCACCTGGTTCACTCTGGAAGCCACGAAGTCCATTGAATATCGACATCACACTGTCGTTGCGCTTCTTGATATAGAAAAGGCGTTCGACAGGGTTTATCACCCTGGTCTGCTTTTCAAACTTCACGAGTATCACTTCATTTCATACTACCTATCATCCCGCACATTTCATGTCAGTCTCGACAGTGAAAAATCCATGGTCTGCTAGGTAACCGCAGGAGTTCCCCAAAGCAGCCTACTAGGTCCGGTCCTGTTTAATCTTTACATCAGTGACATGACACGAGCTGGAGAGGATCGCATCGGCTGTTATGCCGATGACACCATAGTCTTTGCGTCGTCAATGAGCAGAGACCGGGACATTAGCCACGTGCAGGCTGCTCTGGACGACATTGAACCCTGGCTAGCGAAATGGCGCAATATTGCAAATGCAGCCAAGACTGAAGCAATAGAGTTCAGCACCCGACGACAGAACCCTCCCTTCGAGACTACATTTCTGTGGCCAACAAATAGAATACAGTAACAAGGTCAAGTACCCGGGTGTAATCATGGATAGGAGGCTGCTCTGGGGGCATCATATTCATACTGAGTTTGCCAAAGCCAATTCCCGGCTAAGGCATCTGTTTCCACTCCTTAATCGCCATAGTTCACTCCGCACCCGAAACAGTGTAATAATTTATCACTCACTTATTTGCTCAATCCTCACCTACGCCTCATCAGTCTGGGGGACAGCAGCTCGCTGTCACCTTCAAAAACTTCAGTGCTTCCAGAGCAGAGTCCTGCGCATGGTAACGGATGCGCCCAGATACACACGCAACGATCAACTCCACAACGATCTGAAAGTGGAGAAAATGGAACACCATATGCGCAAACTGGCCACAGAGCTGTACAAGACTATCCCGAAGGTAGAAAAACCCCCTGGTTCGTGAGTTGGCAAACTATGACGAAAGGCTGGTGTGGAGGCGGAAACGACCGAAAGTCCTCATCCTCCATCCAACAAACTGACAAGACTTGCATATAATTTAGATAAGTACTTGTAAATAGCTTAGACAGAGCCAAATTCTGCAGGAAGTATGGTATTTAATTAGTATATTATTTAGATTTATCCCGACTTATTATGTTAGCTCAATATTATATTATTTAAATTTTATTACATTTCGAATTAACTCAGTTGTATCAATATAATATACTATATTATTTTAATATTATTATATCTATACTATTCCGATTATTATGTTTTATTCTGTCGATTCAGTGTATTAAATTATGTATATTACATTTATTTGACTTAATTTAAAGTATGTATCACCATAAAACCATTATTTAATGTTTGTATGTATGTGTTGGTGTAAATGGATGTATGAATGAAACAAAAAAAGTTTGAATGTATTTGCAGAAATGGGTACGTGCACACAGGAAATGCTTCTCATTAGAGGACACATCCCAGCTGAGATTCTGTTGGCTCTGTCTCTGCCATATACTACCACGAAACTAATGAGCGCTGAAATCATGATATTAATTAAATTCATTTAAATCCGGTTTACAACATTTAATAGATTACATTCCACAACACCAGAAATTCATCCACATCCTAGGGAGGCCCAAAGAAATGCGAACTAGTAGCATCTCGCTTCTTGCCGAGCTACAGCTGCAGTTATAGGCCTCTGGCGCGAATTAAATCTCCACAAGTCTACATAATGGACCGCTGGCTTGGGTCACCCCCGTAAGTCCGAATACCCGCGCCCCTCAAAAGCCAAATGGACAAAGCCTTACCTCAGGCTCCTACAGGCAGTGGTAGGAAACAGGGAAGTTTAAAGCACAGGCTCAAGGCGGGCGACTGTGGGACGGAGTGGCGTCGAGCCGGGGACGAGTGACGAGTGTCATTGCCCCCCCCCCCCNCCTCGAAATTTCCCTTTTTTTCCCCAAAAACCGTCAACATTTCCCGAATTTCCCTCAAAATTTTCCACTTTTTTTTTAAATTTTGTTCAAAAAACCATTTTTATGCACAATTTGTATGCGTTGCACAATGAGGCTGGACATGGCTCAAAATTGTGCAATGTCAGCCGGAATGTGCAAACAGGTACGTGAGGCTCTCGTCTCTGATTGGCTATGCGACGCTCTCGAAACTGAGAAGCCAGTAACATTCATATTAACTGAAGATGGTTCGTGTTCATTTCCCATGTCATACAACTTCTCACGTCATAAGAATATGTGACCCTAATTTCCGAATAGTATAAGGTATAGTCACCAAATTTGTAACATATGCATCAGCCCCGATAACGAAAATTATCACAGGGTCATTTATGCCCTATTTGAACTTATAAGTATAGTTTATCGTAATTTCCAACCCGTTTAAGATATAGTCGCCAAATTCGTAACATAGACATCACCCCCAAAAATGAAAATTATAACCAAGTCATTTATGTCCTATATTTACTTATAAGCATAGTTGGTAGTAATTTCCGAACCGTTTAAGATACAGTGGCCAAATTCATAACATAGACATCACTCCCGACACATCGAAAGGGGCACATCTCTGATTGGCTACGCGAGGCTCTCGGAAGGGTCCCGCCACTGACAAGCCAGAACCAGCCATCTTGGCCGAAGAATGTTCGTGTCCATTGCCCTGTCTTACAACTTCGACAAAGCGAGCGGCTTATAAAGGGCGCTGCTGTCACAACGATAAAGATGCCTATCATGTTATGCGAGGGAGATTGTGGTCAAAGGTCAAGGTCAAGGTCATATGATGTCATCCTTGGAGATAATGATCAATGGTCAAGTTCAAGGTCGTGCCTAACATGTTACGCAATGCTCTCGAAAGAGTCTCGGATGAAGCTGGCAACCTATCATAAAGGATGCTGCAGCACACAACGATAAAGGGGCCTAACATGTTAGGCGAGGCTCCTGTCTCTACCGCACACGATGATAAAGGGACCTAACTTGTTACACGAGACTCTCGAAAGAGTATCGTCACTGACGAATCTGGTGGCCTATCATAAAGGATGCTGCTGTACACGACGATAAAGGGGCCTAACATGTTACGTGAGGCTCTCGAAAGGATATCGTCTCTCCGTCATGCAACTTTGACGAAAATAGTGACCTATCATAAAGAACACCGCCGCACACGTCGATAAAGGGGTCTAACATATTACGCGAATCTCCCTTCTCGGATTGGCTATGCAAGGCTCGAAAGGTGGCCCGCCCCCTGCCATGGTGTATCCGACTGTGAGACCCCCTACTTCACACACACACACCACTTACCTACACCTCGCAGCATTGCCCTTCGCACACATATGTCTGCACACACAAACTATTAATGTCGACAGAACTCAGCTAGCAATCAAATATAAGGAAACGTTTTCTCGGCCAGCACCCGGCCGACCGGACACATTATTATTCAGAAACATTCTCGAGCAGCGCCCAACAAACGGGAATGCACTACCGGTCCCCCACACCGGCCATAGCCGAATTACAAGTCACGCGGAGACCGAGAAAATGTATGACGCTTGCGACAAGGAAAAGGAATGCAGTGTCAAATATGACCTAAGCGCACTTATAAGCATAGTTGGATGTAATTTCCGAACTGTTAAAATTCAGACAATAAATTCGTAACATAGTCATCACTCCCAACAGCGAAAATTAACGCAGGGTCATGTGTGGCTTAAGAGTACTTATATGCATAGTTGGGTGTAATTACCGAACCATTTAAGATACAGTCACTAAATTTAAAAACATAGACAACATCCCCGTCAACGAATAAAATGTCGCAAGTGTCAAGTATGTCCTAAGCATACTTATAAAAAACTCCGATGGTGCTACAGTCCATAATAGTTATATCAATGTCGATATATTACCAAGAAGTTTTGTAAAAAGCTAGAATGCACGTCGACATGAGAAATGACGAATAATCACAAGTACCAACCACGAAAAAATTAATACAATATAATTGCGATATGCATTATACGACTTGTAAAGATGGCTTTCCTTTGCTTGTCACCCAACAACATACATTTAAACCATTAGTCGCGCAAGAGAGACATCACTGCTACACGATGAAGCAAATAGATATTTAAAAAAATGTAAAAGGAAAATAGTTATAGGCACTTACTAACCAGCACAATTGCGTTTTACACAGATATCGAGTACTGTAGGCAGTTTGTTAAACGATGTTATACAATGCCAGACCTTCCTGACCAGTACAGTGGAATATCAAATCGACTGAAACGAGACTCTCGCATATAGTGAACGACTGACAGCCACAACACTAGCAGAGGAACACAAACGTATTGACCGACTTCGAGCAATCAAGTAACATCATGAGAACCTGTAGGACCTTCCGCGGTAAGCCGAAAGGCCAGTGCGAAACTGTGCATGTCTCGACAAGCGAAGGGGAGATAACACAGAACACAAGCAAAGAGAACGTCACATAAGACTCTAGTGTCCCGCACCAGCCGAGTCTCACACATTATACTTTCCTTTACGAGAGGAATTAGGTTTTACAATACAAACTATAAATTATTTATCATATTCTAAATACTATATGTATTAATATGTACTTATTGTTAATACGTATTATATATATATATATATATATATATATTCAGAACTGTTAGCACATATGAAACAACAAGCATTCAAACCATGAGTCGCAACTAGAGAGAAAGACACCCAAGGCGGACAATACGAACCATCATGTCGTGAAAATCTTATAAAAGCAGATCGTTAAGTTTACATACATCTACAACTATCGCTTGCGTTGTTACAATATAAAGATGGAATTATTGGTTGAAGACTTACCATCTATGACTGCATTGTTAACTGCTGTGACTCTGAAGATTTGCTCCTTACATCTGGTCAACAAAAAAGTAGTCATGGCATGTTCGCCCGCAGTGACAATCTGAATAGACATAGCGAGACGTGTAAAGACTATGTTTGCTGTTAAAAAGGAAGTGAGTTGGAAGTAATGTAGCAAGACATTCACTTGCAACCTACCAGCCATTGTCATCGTCGAAGCCGCGAAGGTCTACCAGGGTATGGTGTATCGTTCTTTCATGATCAGCGTCTCCATCGCCTTCATTAGGGCGGAATGTTTCCTCAAGGGCCATGGTTAGCACATTCGCCTTATCAGCCGGCGTTCAGGCAACTCCCGTGGCACGCGTGAGTGGAGGAATTGTCGAGTAGTTCCCAGTCAGGCGTCGGGTTATTTTCCACACAGAGTTGTCCGCGACTTTAAGAGCAGCCACTGAGGTGTCCAACTGCTGCGCCCTAAAATCGCTGATCAGCGCTTTTACTGTATATTGTGCCTGTTGGAATTGATCTCTTTGGAACAGGTCACGAATTCGCTGCCGCAGCCTTTTGTGTCTGTTCCTTTGCGTTATGGCCTGTCTAATTTAAGGTGGGTACTGTGTATTTGTGTTTCTTGGTGTGACTGTTGGGATGTGTTTTTTGGCTGTAGTGAGAATAGTTTGTTTTATTATTATGGCAGTGTTATCTATGTGTTCTGGTGTATTTATTGATCCAATTGTGTGTTGACGTATGGCTGCCTTCTGGGCTAGTGTTTCTTGGTAGGAATCCTAGTCGGTGTTTTTTATATATAAACTTGTGTGTATGTGTGTGTGTGTGTGTGTGTGTGTGTGTGTGTGTGTGTGGTGCAAGTTGGGGCGAGATGAATAGTGAATGTCCATNTGTGTGTGTGTGTGTGTGTGTGTGTGTGTGTGTGTGTGTGGTGCAAGTTGGGGCGAGATGAATAGTGAATGTCCATGAAAACAGGTATGTGGTCGCTGGAAAGTGGTGTGTCTGTTGTTGCCCTTGTTAAGGATAATATCCAGTACATCTGGCGTGTGATGTGAATTGTCTGGGATGAATGTTGGTGTGTTTGGTGCACCTATAATATAGGCGTGCGTGCTGGCGTGCCTATGCAGTATTCTGCCATGTGTGTTGGCTCTTCTGGAGTGCCAGTCGGGATACTCGGCGTTCAAGTCACCTGGTATTAGTACTCATGGAGATACTTGTAATAGCATATCTATTTTCCCTGTGTCTTGTGGTGAAGATGGAGAGATAAATGCGGCTATGATAGTGGCTGATTATGAATGTAGATGTCTATGACTCTGGCTTCTCTGTGTTATAGCTGTGGTAGTGGGTAGATGTGATGTCGAATGGACCTATGTATGATAATGGCAACTCCTTCTCCTTGTGTATCTTTGTCTTGCCTGTGAATATTGTAATCTGGTATTGCATGTTTTTTGTTTGTGTGTAAGTAAATTTCTGTGGTGATAGCTATGTAGGTGTGCGTGTTGTGCNATCTGGTATTGCATGTTTTTTGTTTGTGTGTAAGTAAATTTCTGTGGTGATAGCTATGTAGGTGTGCGTGTTGTGCATGTAGGCAGACAACTCGTGTTGATGGTAACTTACACCCCTGGCTTTCCAGATGAGAATGCGGGGTGTGTGTGTGTTTTTTGTTGTTGTGCTACCTTACTGTGTGTTAGTGTTTTCATTGGTGTGGTGCAGCATCAGCAGTGTTTTCTGTAAAAATAATGTGGTGGCTAAAAACTGTTGTTGAATTGTGTACGTATGGTCAGCCCATTGTATAATCTGGTGTATAATCAGTACATAAAATTTATTTGTGTCTGTGTTTGTATAACCAGGTATCTCCTGTATAATCTAATGGAACTCTGAAATGATAGAAGTTCCAGCGCTTTGCTTATAGGCAGGGGAGCCTGGTGTGATTTTGTAGTGGGCTGTGAATGTTTGGTGAGAATCTGGTGTGTTTTTGTGGGCTCTGTNATCTGGTATTGCATGTTTTTTGTTTGTGTGTAAGTAAATTTCTGTGGTGATAGCTATGTAGGTGTGCGTGTTGTGAATGTAGGCAGACAACTCGTGTTGATGGTAACTTACACCCCTGGCTTTCCAGATGAGAATGCGGGGTGTGTGTGTGTTTTGTTGTTGTGCTACCTTACTGTGTGTTAGTGTTTTCATTGGTGTGGTGCAGCATCAGCAGTGTTTTCTGTAAAAATAATGTGGTGGCTAAAAACTGTTGTTGAATTGTGTGTGTATGGTCAGCCCATTGTGTAATCTGGTGTATAAACAGTACATAAAATTTATTTGTGTCTGTGTTTGTATAACCAGGTATCTCCTGTATAATCTAATGGAACTCTGAAATGATAGAAGTTCCAGCGCTTTGCTTATAGGCAGGGGAGCCTGGGGTGATTTTGAAGTGGGCTGTGAATGTTTAGTGAGAATCTGGTGTGTTTTTGTGGGCTCTGTGGGTTTTGTGTGAGTGAGAGCCGACTCTTCTTGTGGTAGAGTTTNGTGAGAATCTGGTGTGTTTTTGTGGGCTCTGTGGGTTTTGTGTGAGTGAGAGCCGACTCTTCTTGTGGTAGAGTTTTAAATTTGCTATTACAAAATATTTGTGTTTTAATGGATTCAATTGTGGGTATTTCTGAAGCTGTGCTAGTGTGTCTTAGTGGTATTTCTTGTTGTTTTGGTTTGACTTGATTGTGTGGTTTATCTTGTTTGAATATTTGTGTATGTGGTTTAGTTTGTTGTTTGATAACTTGTGAGTACAACTTTTTTCCCATATTGGGTTGCTGTGTTGAGCCAGCTCGTATTTGTGTATTTACTTGTTTCTCTCATGGTTGTGTTGTGTAAGTCTTCAGAGTGTTATTTGGTGCTATTTGCTGTGTCTGTCTTAATTCTGTGTTTGTCTGGTGTGTGTTGGGCTGTGGCGCAAGCCTGGATCTTGCCTAGCACACCTTCACTGGTCACTGGGTGTAGGCCGCCGAGTACTCCTGCCCACAGAGTGCACAGGTTGGCTTATCGTGTGTGCAGTCGCGACGGGGATGTTCCCCCCGCAGCGCACACAGCACTCTGCGCATTCAGACTGGTGGCTCGTGTTCCCCAGTTTCTGACACCGGAAGCACTGCACTGGGCATGTGGGTGGTATGCTATGGTTCCAGTGAAGTCTGCCTAGAAGTCGTGGGATGGCTTTGAGGCCGGTCAGGGTGTCTTCGGGGGTTCTCTCCAGCTCCACTTCCATCTAATAGAGGCCGAGTTGCTGCTTTGTGCGCCGGTTGATCATCTGCTGCACTGTGTTACCTTGGCGTGCTGCGTCATCTGCTGTTGGATGAGGACTGCGTCTTCTCCAGCTAGAAGTCCGCCCAGGACAACTCGCAAGGGGCGTTTCTCCTGGCGAGAGAACTGGGCTAACAAGATTTTGGATTTCCAAAGCGCACGCAGCCTGTGCCCTCCGGAACACCAGTTCGTCAGCCAGGAAGACCACGAACTGGCCCGAACCCCATGGATGTGGTCGCAGCTCATACTGTAGTTCGCCTATCCCAGCCTCGGTGAAGATGGAGTAGTTGAGGGAGGCACGCACCGAGAACACATGAATGGTTACCCGCCTCGGCTTAGTTGTCTTGGAGCCACTCGTACTGGGTTGTGGCTGGTGTGTGGTGCTCGCCTGTGTGTTAATTTTGGTGGTTTGGCGGCGCCTTTAAAGGCCCGCCCTTACTTGTCACCTGTCTGGTATGTTTTGAGGTAGCGGAGGGAATAGAGCCCCGGCCCGCTTCAGGGTACTCCCACCCCCACCACAGAGGCGTCAACGGGGTTGCAAGCAGGTCTCCTAAAGCGTGGATTGAAAGTGGTGGCGTGCAGTCTCCTCATTCCGTCGTTGTCGGGGTCTTAGGTGTCAGCAGGCAGGCAGGCGGTGAGTCTTGGCGCTGGCAGGCGTGGCGGGTGACGCGAGGCCTCCCGAGAGCCGCTGCCGAGCCCTCATATCCCACCGAACGGCCTTGGTGTCTTGAAACCGGGAGCCTACACTCTCATAACTCTCAGGGTGTTTGTCAAACAAATACACCCCGACAGTTTTTCAAATCATTGTGTTGGTGGCGGGGCGTCGTGTGTATGTGGGTTGTTGGGCATCGGACTTGTATTTAGGCGGTTAATTGGTGCTGCCTATTTATGAGTAAAGTTACGTGTTCGTGGTTTTCGGCGAGGGAGTGAAGCTCACCTCCAGCCTCCCGGCTGGAGTAAATGTTAGTGTCGTGACATCTGTCTGACATGTTGATCTGTTGTATACAAGTGTGCTTATTTATTTCGCATGTAATGTGTTGGTGAGTCCCTAGTATCCCGGGGGCAGCCCACAGGGTATTATTAATCGTTTCCTAGTTTGTGACATTGCATANTGTTGGTGAGTCCCTAGTATCCCGGGGGCAGCCCACAGGGTATTATTAATCGTTTCCTAGTTTGTGACATTGCATAGGAATAAAAACCAGTCTTAGTTAATTGTAGTTGGGGAGGTCCCTGGTACCAGAATCTATACTGACTCTAGTATCAGAGAGGACACCCCCATTTTTTTAAAGTACCAAGTTCTGTTCTTCCCGACCTGAAACAGACTATCAAGTCAGTGTATGTTTTGCAAAATCTGGAGCATACATATTATTTATAAAGTTTGTTGTATATATTTGTTTTGTAGTTATATTAGAAGTTTTTAAAATAATTTTTAATTTCTTACATATATTTTTTAATGTTTTAATTAATTCTACCCGATATGTACAGTATGGTTAATACAATGATTGATATGATTTGGTTATGGCCCTATGATCACTACTCCCTCGACCAGTGCGTGTTCCCACTAAGCCTGATTCTCGAGTGGTAGCTGGGGCAGACTTCCTTGCCCGAGAACCCATGCTGTTAACCCCTGAACCTGTGTGCCTTTGGGTCTTGTTTGTGTATGTGTGATTTTACTTCGTACTGCGATGCGTGTCTTTAATCGTGCACAGCTTTGCCGCAGTCGTCATGCGCACTCTACTTCTTCTTTCTCTTCCGCGAGGCCGGCCGCTTGACGCATGCGCTGAACTGATGATCCTGGGCCGCGCGGTAGCTCTAACAAGAACTATCCGCACTTGTTAACCTTTCATTGCACTAGTAGATCTAATAAGAACTACTCGGCGGTGCCACTGACTTGAAGATCTGCAGGTTATTGTTCTTGTAGGTGTAGGGTGCTGCTGCTTCCTCTCGCTGGCGCTTGACGACTGCGGTTTTCGCCACCGCCGAACCCTCATATGCCACCGAATGGACTTGGTGTCGTGAGACCGGGAGCCTAGACTCCCATAACTCACGAGGTGTTTGTCAAACAAAACAAATGCACCCCGACACATACTCAAATCACNGTTTGTCAAACAAAACAAATGCACCCCGACACATACTCAAATCACTGGGTCGGTGGCGGCGCCCCGTGTTTATGTGGGTTGTTGGGCATCGGACCCGTATTTATGCTATTAATTGGTGTCGCCTATTATAATTTAAAGTAACATGTTCGTGTGTTCGGCGAGGGAAGTGAAGCTCCCCTCCTGCCTCCCGGCTGGAGTGAATGTGAGTGTCGTGATGTCTGTCTAACATGTTGGTCTGTTGTTTACAAGTGTGCTAATTAATTTCGCATGTAGTTTGTCGGTGAATCCCTAGTCTCCCGGGGGCAGCCCGCAGGGTACGATTAATCGTTTCCTCGTTTATGACAGTAAAGTTGAGAAAAATCTTGCTAGTAAATAAGAGTTGGTGGGGCCCATGGTCTCAGACTCAGAATCTAGTAACAGTAGAGCCCCTCTTTCCGAAGTCAAAATCAAGATCTTCTTCCCGATCTGCATCAAACTATCAAGTCGGTGCGTCATTATCAGTTGTTAGTTTAAAATGATATATATATGTTATTGTCTATATATTTTTTTATTAATAAAAAGAAAAATTATTTATTTGATTTAAAAAATGTTTGTATGTTCTATATTTATTAATAAAATTTTAGTTAACTTAGTTAGCCCCCGACCCCAACCTCGTCTGGCATGTGTCTCTCGACCTGGAAAACGAGTGGTGGTTGGAGCTATTTTACCACCTTTCACGAATACCCACATAACTAGCCTGGGCAGGGCGCCCTTTATAATTGTTGTTGTTAACCATGGTGTGGTGAAAGTGTAGCTCAGGTGTTATCTCTACTCCTGTATGTGGATGACTGAGCCGTTCTCGCTAAACTCACTTAAATTAAGGGAGCCCGCTCCCCTAACAGAAATATACCTCATGGCTTTCTGCGGGTCAATATGCTTAAGACAATGCCTCTACACTTACCTGGGAATTGTTATAAGCTTGGTGAAATGAATTAACGTGGTATTATGATTTCATGGGTGATTTCATGATAATGTGATGTTTGGCCATCGAGGATTCTCCTCCCCTCCCTCCTCACACCCGCAGCATTCTTCATAATGCTGCGGCCGCGAAGTGGGAAGGAGGTTGTAGCCACTGGACTCTCCACCCAACCTCCCAGACGCCGTTTCTGGCGTAATGAGCAGCCAGGCTTTTGGTTTCCGGTCTGAAGAATGAAGTTTTCGCATACACGCTCCCTAGCTTCAACCCCTTGCAGTTTTCCCCCTCCTGTAGAGAGCCTGGTAAGGTATTACCCCTCAGGCCCCCCGGAAGGGGTGGTGGTGTAAGCGGACTTACGGGATGTGACACACGCCAGCGGTCCTTTAAGTAGTCTTGCGGAGATTTAATCTCTCGCCAGAGGCCTATAGTTGCAGCTGAAGCTCGGCAAGAAGCGAGATGCTAGTAGTTCGCATTTCTCCGGGCCTCCCTAGGGTGTGGATCGATATCTGGTGTTCTGGAATGTAATCTCTAAAATGTAATACACTGGTTGGAAAATGTTAAGATAGGTCGGCGTTCAGCATTCTCTTGGCACTACAAGGCAGACACAGAGCCAGTAGAGACTCGGCCGGGATATGTCCTGCAATATATACAAGAAAACACTGTGTACATGCATCCATTCACAGTTTTTTTTTAATTCATTCATGCATCCATTTACACATACCCATACACACACTAAATCATAGATTATTGTTGTAAGACTTGGTTATATATAAAGTCGAATAAATATAATATACATAATATGGTTGAATTGAATTGTAGTAATATAATGAAATCGAAATAATGTAGCAAATTAAATCTAGATAATATATTGGATATAGTATTGTAATGATAGTAAACCAAGATAAACTTAATAATAATCAGTAAATATCATACTTACAGCCGCAAGTGGCACCATCCCAAATATTTACATGTACTAATATAAAATATATACAACTCGTGGTCAGGTCGTTGGAGGGAGGATGAGAGCTTTCAGTCGTTTGCGCCTCCACACCAGCCTTTCGTCGTAGTCTGCCAACTCACAAACCAGGGGGTTTCCTATCTTCGGGATAGTCTTGTATAGTTCTGTGGCCAGTTTGCGCACGTGGTCTTCCATGCTCTCCACTTTCAGTTCTTTGTGGAACTGGTTATTTCTTGTGTACCTGGGTGCGTTCATTACCATATGAAGGTTTCTGTTCTGGAAGCATTGAAGTTTCTGGAGGTGACAGCGAGCTGCTGTCCCCCAGACTGATGAGGCATAGGTGAGGATGGGGCGAATGAGGAATTGATAGATGATTACACCGTTTCGGGTGCGAAGTGAACTATGGCGATTGAGAAGTGGAAACAGCTGCCTTAGCCAGGAATTGCTTTTGGCGAGCTGAGTATGAATGTGGTGCTTCGAGAGCAGTCTCCTGTCCATTATTACACCCAAGTACTTGACCTTGTTGCTGTACTCTATTTCCTGGCCACAGAACTGCAGTCTCGTGGGTGGGTTTTGTCGTCGGTTGCTGAACTCGATGGCTTCAGTCTTGGCTGCATTTGTCTTAATTCTCAATTTGCTAGCCAGGGCTCAATGTCGTCCAGGGCAGCCTGCACGTGGCTAATAGCCTGGTCTCTGTTCATTGATGACGCAAAGACGATGGTGTCATCAGCATAACATCCGATGCGAGCCTCTCCGGCTCGTGGTATGTCATTTATATAGAAATTGAACAGGACCGGACATAATATGCTGCCCTGGGGAACTTCTGCTTTCACCTGGCAGACCGTGGATGTTTCACCATCGAGACTGACATGGAATGAGCTAGATTATAGATAAGATGATACGAAGCGAATGAGGTAGGAGGGAATGTTATAATCGTAGCTCTTGTAAAGCAGACCAGGATGATAGACCCTGTCGAACGCCTTTTCTATGCCTAGAAGGGCGACGACAGCGTTATAGCAATATTCAATGGAATTCGTGGCTTCCAGAGTGAGCCAGGTGAGCTGGTGAACTGCAGAGTGCCCCCACCGGAAACCAAACTGTTCGTCACCAAGTATGTGGTGAGATGAAATGTGTGCTAGCACCCTTCCATTCTACACTCTCTCTAGAAGTTTGGAGAGAGTGTAGTGCAGACTAATGGGGCGATCGATGGTGGGAAGTGAGGGTGATTTACTTGGTTTTAGGAAAGTTACCACCCTACCCTGGTTCCATCGGTCGGGGGAATGAAAATGTCGGAGTATGAGTGAATAAAACTGGGTTTTAATACATATGAATTCAAATGCGATGTGTTTTATTAGGATGTATTGAATTTGATCTTCTCCTGGTGCGGTGTTGCGACGAGTGGATTTCATGGCTGTCATGAGCTCGGTGGAAGTTACATCCGTAGTTTCCTCGGGGTTTTTCCCCGCCTTATATGTGTTCCAGGGTTTGCTCTAAGGTTATCTCGTTTGCATTGTGATCCAGCGTGTAAGCAACCCCCGTGGCATGCATGAGTGGCGGGATTGTCGAGTAGTTACCAGTTGGACGTGTCATTTTCTACAGAGAGTTGTCTGCGACTTCAAGAGCAGCTACTGTGGTGTCCCACTGCTGCGCCCTGAAATCGCTGACCAGCCCCTCCACTGTGCCCTGTGCTTGTTGGTACTGCTCTCTGTGGAACAGGTCACGTGTTCGTTGCCACAGCCTTTTGCATCAGTTTATTTGTGTGATTGCTTTTTTGATGTATAGTGGGAACTGTGTGTTTGTGCTTCTAGGTGTGACTGCTGTGATGTGTTTTTTTAGCTGTAGTTAGAATGGTTTGCTTTTTTATTATGGCGGTGTTGTCTATGTGTTCCGGTGTGTTTATTGTTTCAATTGTGTGTTGTAGTGTGTCTGCCTTCTGGATGAGTGTATCTTGGTATGCATCCCAGTCGGCTTTTTTATAGTTACATTTATGTGTGTGTGTGGTGCAAGTTGGGCGCGAGATGAGTGGTGTATGTCCATGAAAACAGGGATGTTAATACTGGAAAGGGCTGTTTCGGTGTACAGTCTATACTAGAAATTATTTCCTTTGTTCAGGATAATATCCAGTACATCTGGTGTATGATGTGGGTTGTCTGGGATTAATGTTGGTGTGTTTGGCGCGTCTACAATATATGTGTGTGTGCTGGCGTGTCTGTGCATTATTCTGCCATGTGTGTTGACCCTTCAGGAGTGCCACTCAGGGTGTATGGCGTTCAAGTCGCCAGCTATTATCACTCTTGGAGATACTTGTAATAGCATGTCTATTTCGCCTGTATCTAGTGGTAAAGATGGAGGGATGTAAGCGGTTATGATTGTGACTGGCTGATTGTGAATGTAAATATTAATGGTTATGGTTTCTGTGTGTTGGAGCTATGGAAGAGGGTGGGTATGATGGCGAATAGAGCGATGAATGAGAATGGCAACTCCCCCTCCTTGTGTATCTCTGTTTTGCCTGTAAATACTATAATCTGGAATTGAGTGTTTTTTGTTTGGTTGAAAGTGTGTTTCTGTGATGATTGCTATGTGTGTGTGTGTGTGTGTGTGTGTGTGTGTGTGTGTGTGGTGCATGTAAGCAGACAGTTCGTGTTTTTTGTAGGCAGGGCCCCTGGCATTCCAGATGAGAATGCGGGGTGTGTAAGTTTGTTTGTTGTTGTGTTGCCATTACTGTGTGTTTCTGGTTTGCTGAGTTTGGTGCAGCAGCAGCAGTGCTTTCTGTAAAAATAGTGTGGTGGATAAAAATTGTTGTTGTATTGTCTTTGTCTGGTCTGCCGATTGTGTAATCTGGTGAATTATTAGTTCATAAAACGTTTTCGTATCTGAGTTTGTGTAACAAGGTATCTCCTGCATTATCGAATGGAACTTCTGAAATCACAGAAGTTCCTGCGCTTTACTTATAGGCAGGAGAGCCTGGCGTGTTTGTGTAGTGGGTTGGGAATGTTAAGTAAGAGTCTGGTGTGTTTTGGTGTGTTCAGTGGCTTTTGAATGTGCGTGTGGGTGCGTGCGAGTCAGCTCTTCTTGTGGCAGATGTTTAAATTTACTATTGCAGAATGTTTGTGTTTCTATGGATTCCTTTGTGGGTGTCTCAGAGGTTGTGCTGGTGTGTGTGGTTTTTCATGTTGTATTAATTGCATTTGTGGTTTATTTTGTTGTTTAGGTTTTTCCATGTGTGGTTTGGTTTGTTGTTGTATAATTTGTGAAAACAGTTTTTTCCCCAAGCTGGGTGCCTGTGTTGAGCCGGCTCTTGTTTGTGTTATTACCTGTGTTTGACTTGCTTGTGCTGTGTTTGTCTGGCGTGTGTAAGTTGGTACACTAAGCTGTGTCTGCCTTTGTACTCCTGGCTTTGTCTGGTGTGTGTTGCTGGTCAATGGCACAGTCCTGGATCTTGCTTAGCGCATCTTCATCGGGCACTGTGTATAGGCCACCAAGTGCTCCTGCCCACAGAGTGCACAAGTTGGTTTTTCGTGTTTGCATTCGCGGCGGGGATGATTCCTCCCGCAGCGCACATAGTGCTCTGCGCATTCACACTGGTGGCTCGTGTGCCCCAAATTCTGGCACCGGAAGCCCTGCACTGGGCCTGTGGGTGGTATATAGTGGTTCCAGTGAAGTCTGGCCATGCCCAATAATCGTGGATGGCTTTGAGGCAGGTCAGGGTGTCCTCAGGGGTTTCCTCCACCTCCACTTCCACCTTGTAGAGGCCGAGCTGCTGCTTAGTGCGCCGGCTGGACGTCTGCTGCACTGTAGTCACCTTTACGTGATGAGCCATTTGCTGCTGGATGAGGGCAACGTCTTCTCCTGCAGGGAGTCCGCCCTGTACAACTCGCAAGGGGCGTTTCTCCTGGCGAGTGAACTGGGCGAACTCAATCCTGGATATTCGCAGCGCAGTCTGGACCCTCCAGAACACCAGTTCATCGGCCAGAATGACTGCGACTTAGCTCCAGTGCGCTACGCTGCACCGCGGCTCTTGTAGCAGCGGCGCGCGCACCTGGTGGCACCGGCCGAACTAGGCCTACTGGTGGCGCGCGGCGCACCTTTCTTGCATGCTGGTTCGTCGGCTACTCTTTCTTTGCTTCTGGTTGTTGTTGGATTGCTCCTGGTTGACCTCGATGACCGCCCACACATCTTGCGCTTGGGTAAATAGGCCGGTGTAACAAAATCTGGTCTGTTGTCGTCAGTGAAAGGTTTCTTGGAATTATTTTCCCTGTACACTTTCTCCTGTCTCTGATACTGTCGTTTAATTCTGAGAGTCTCCACAATATGTGACAGTTCCGGGAAATTTAAGTCTATCAAATCCATTACAATAGAATATAATAAATAAAATAATATAATATAGAAAAAATGAAAATGAAAAAAAGTGTATGTGCTCCTACTTGCGAGAGGCACGCTTGCAGCAGTCCATGTTCTCTACTTGTGGGCTGCTACACGCATAATCGACCTTGGCTGCGGAAAGCTGACTTCCTTCCCCTTCTCCGGGGAAGGGGCTAGGCCGGAGGAGCTTCTACAGTTCTATCTGCAGCCTGGTATACAAACCGAATATACTCTAAACTGAAAGCGAGCCCAGGCATGAAGCAAACTCCCCAGGCCCAGGCACTCAGGCAGGTCGCTGTCTCGGCTTTCCTCGCTGCTTCGAACTCTCGTTTGGGCTGCTGCTGCTGCTTCTGGGCATGCATCCGCCCTCATCGGCGACTCGAGGAGGAAATGAGCCGTTCTGCCGCCGAACCCTCATATGCCACCGAATAGCCTTAGTGTGGTGAGACCGGACGCCTAGACTCCCATAACTCACAGGGTGTTTGTCAAACAAATGCACCCCGACATTTTCTCAAATCATTGGGTCGGTGGTGGGGGCCGTGTGTATGTGGGTTGTTGGGCATCGGACCTGTATTTAGGATGTTTATTGGTGTTGCCTATTATAAGAAAATTTACGTATACGTGTTTTTGGCGGGGGAGTGAATGTTGTGTCGTGATGTACATATATCTAGCATGTTGAACTGTTGTTTGCAAGTGTGCTAGTTAACTTCGCATGTATTGTGTTGGTGAGTCCCTAGTCTCCCAGGTGTAGCCCACAGGGTACGATTAATCGTTTCTTCGTTTGTGATAGTGGAATTAAGAAAACCCTTGTTAGTAAATTAGAGTTGGAGGGGCACGTGTTACCGGACTCAGAATCCAGTAACAGTAGAGCCCCTCTTCCCGAAGTCAAAGTCAAAGTTTTCTTCCAGACCTGCAACAAACTATCAAGTCGGTGCGTCATTATGGGTTGTTAGTTTTAAATATAAATAAATTAAATATATGTGTTTGTATATAATTATGTTTTTAAATTTCTTTAAAAATATTAAAAGTGTTTGTTTGTTCTGAAATTATTTATTTAATTAATTTAACTTTGTTAGCCCCCGACCCATACCTCGACTGGCATGTGTGTCTCTCGACCTGGAAAACGAGTGATGGTTGGGGCTATTTCCCACCTTTCACGAATTCTCACATAACCAGCCTGGGCAGGTTGCCCTTTGGTGAGTTGTATAGTCTAACTATGGTATTTTTTCTGTAGCTGTATGCGGATGACTTTAGTGTTCTGCCGAACCCTCATATGCCACCGAATGGACTTGGTGTCGTGAGACCGGGAGCCTAGACTCCCATAACTCACGAGGTGTTTGTGAAACAAAACAAATGCACCCCGACACATACTCAAATCACTGGGTCGGCGGCGGTGCCCCGTATTTATGTGGGTTGTTGGGCATCGGACCCGTATTTATGCTATTAATTGGTGTTTCCTATTATAAGTAAAGTTACGTGTTCGTGCGTTCGGCGGGGGAGCGAAGCTCCCCTCCAGCCTCCCGATTGGAGTGAATGTTGTGTCGCGATGTATGTCTAGCATGTTGAACAGTTGTTTGCAAGTGTGTTTATTAATTTCGCATATAGTGTGTTGGTGAGTCCCTAGTCTCCCGAGGCGTCCTATACAGGTCTCCCTTGGGTACGATTAATCGTTTCAGTGTTTGTGACATTGGATTTATAAAAACACTTGTTATTAAATTAGAGTTGGAGGGGCCCCTGGTACAAGACTCTGAATCCAGCAACAGTAGAGCCCCTCTTTTCCAAGTCGTCTTCTTCCCGACCTGAAACAAACTTTCAAGTCGGTGCGTTATTTTGAGGACATGGAGAATATAAAGTTTTTTTTGTATATGTTTTTTTAATATATATTTTTTATTAATTTTGTTTTTTATATTATATATATATAATTTAAATTTTTTTTGTTTTTTGTCGTACTCGATATGTACAGTGTGATATGTACAATGACTATGATTAGATTATGCTCCCCATGATCACTATTCCTTGTACCAGTACGTATGCCCACTAGGTCTGATTCTCGAGTGGTAGCCTGGGCAGACTTCCTTGCTTGAGAACCCACGCAGTTGACCCCTGAAACAGTGCGCCTTTGTGTCTTGTTTGTGTGTGTGATTTTACTGTGTACTGCGATGCGTGTGCTTAGTCGTGCACAGCTTTATCGCAGTCGTCCTGCGCATTCTACTTCTGCTTTCTCTTCCGTGAGGCCGGCCGCTTGACGCATGCATCGAACTGCTGGTCCTGGGCCGCGCGGTAGCTCTAACAATAACTATCCGCTCTGGTTAACCTTTCATTGCATGAGTAGATCTAATAAGATCTACTCGGTGCTGCCGCTGACTTGAAGATCTGCAGGCTGTTGTTCTTGTAGATGTAGGGTGCTGCTGCTTCCTCTCGCTGGCGAACGGTGACTGCGGGTTTATGACTTTTTTTTTTTTACTAACTACTCTAATACTAAGTAGCGGGTACCTCGAGCACCTCGCGCTCTGATTGGCTGGCCAATCAGTACGCGTTTCTCTTATCTCCCTTGTTTCGTGTTCATTGTAATTTAGGTTTTTTTAATTTTCTTATACCTGCGGGATCATACACTGAAGAGCCAAAAAAACTGGTACACCTGCCTAATATCGTGTAGCCCCCCCCCCCCCTTTTTTTTCCCGAGCAAGCAGAAGTGCCACAAGACGACGTGGCATGGACTCGACTAATGTCTGAAGGTATGCAGGAGGCAATTCACACCATGAATACTGCAGGACAGTCAACAAATCCAAACTGTGCCAATTTGAGAAAGGGTTTAATGATTCTCGTCAGTCGTCCCGTTCTTTCACGATCTTTTTCCGGCCGCAGCGATGNCTGTCACGTTTAATGATTCTCGTCAGTCGTCGTTTGTCCCGTTCTTTCACGATCTTTTTCCGGCCGCAGCGATGTCGAAGATGTGATGTTTTACCGGATTCCCGATATTCACTGTACACTCGTGAAATGGTCGTACGCGAACATCCAAATGTTATCGCTACCTCGGAGATGCTATGTCCCGTCTCTCGTGCGCCAACTATAACACCACGTCCAAACTCACTTAAATCTTGATAACCTGCCATTATAGCAGCAGTAACCGATCAACAACTTTGCCAGACGCTTGTTGTCTTATATAGGCCCTGCCGACAGCATCGCGTTACTCTGATTGGTTCCATACCTCTGTTATTTGCATACGCACGCCTATACCAGTTTTTTTGACCCTTTAGTGTAATTACCTAAGAATTTAATATTTCGATTATTATGGTATTCCAGACTATCATATAAATTCTTATTTTTTGCTGCAATTATTTCTTTAATGCATTTTACTGACAGTAGTTTGTGGATCGTTTTACCAGTAGTGTATCTATGCTGGTCGGCTATAATTCTCAGATATTTATTTTGTACTGTTTGCAGTTCTTTAATTCTAAATTCTATGCAATGTCCCCACACCTCACATCCATATAGCATAGCTGGGAGGATTACTTGGTTAAATATTTGTTGTTTTTTCCTATGTGGAAAGTTTGTTGCATTTAATATTGGATACAGTTCTTTGAGTTTTCCCAATGCTGTATTTCTTACCCTCTCTATGTGTGGCTGCCAAGTTAATTTGTGGTATATCATTATTCCTAAATATTTTGCTTTTCTGATATACGAAATGTTTTGATAAAATAATATTAAATCTCGTTTAGGTTTTCGTTTCTTTATGGAAATTATTATTGTTTCTGATTTCCCCGGGTTGACTTTTATTCTCCATTTCGTGTACCACTGTTGAAGGCTTGTTAACTGTCCTTGTAGGGCTACGAATGCAACTGTCCTTGTAGGGCTACGAATGCGTATTAAATGCGACTGTGTTGTTTTGTTATTGCAGTATCGTCTGTGTACATTTGTACGCAGACGAGTCAGTGTATCTGCTATTGGGATGTCGGCTGTGTAAATACAGTATAGAAAAGGGGAGAGTGCCGACCCCTGCGGGACTCCTGCTGTTGCTGTTTTAGTGTTGGAGTCTGCTCCATCTAATGTTATGTAGAAACTTCTATTATTTAAATAATGTGCTAATAAATTTACATAAGTAGCTGGAAAATTGTAGTTTATTAGTTTATATATTAGTCCTGGGAGCCAGACTTTATCGAATGCTTTTTCTACATCTAAGAATGTTATTACTGTAAATTGTTGTTCTTTATTATTTAATTGATCTGTTACGACCTCGACTATTTTAATTAGGGGGTGTATGGTGCTGTGCTTAGCTCTGAAACCATATTGACTATCTGGGATTAGTTTGTTCAGATCTGTATGGTTGTGCAGTCTGTATAGTAGAGCTTTTTCAAAAATTTTACTTATAATGTTTAATAAACTTATTGGTCTTCTGTTTTCTGGTTTTGTAGAATCTTTTCCAGGTTTTGGCAAGGTTATTACCTTCGCTTTTTTCCAGGTCTGTGGGAATCTGCATAGTTTACACATTGAACTATATATTTCTAATATATATTTTAGTGCATTTACTGGTAGTTTCNTCTGTATGGTTGTGCAGTCTGTATAGTAGAGCTTTTTCAAAAATTTTACTTATAATGTTTAATAAACTTATTGGTTTTCTGTTTTCTGGTTTTGTAGAATCTTTTCCAGGTTTTGGCAAGGTTATTACCTTCGCTTTTTTCCAGGCCTGTGGGAATCTGCATAGTTTACACATTGAACTATATATTTCTAATATATATTTTAGTGCATTTACTGGTAGTTTCTTTAGGGTTTCAAATTTATCCCGTCTGGTCTTCCAGATTTATTATTAGGACTAGTTCTAATTATTTTCAATAGTTCGTGTAGTGTTATGGGGTCATATTCAGATGTTTTTTTTAGTTTTAGGTATTCGTTTATGTCGTTGTTTACTGTTTAATTGAAATGTCTGTCTTGTACTTCTTTATCGGGGGAGAATTGTTTTACTAGGCTGTCGGCTNCTGTTTAATTGAAATGTCTGTCTTGTACTTCTTTATCGGGGGAGAATTGTTTTACTAGGCTGTCGGCTATTATATTGGCTTTATCCCTAGCTGTGTATACAAAACCTTGGGGCGTTTCTATTGCTGGGGTGGTTAGATTTTTTACATTTACCTGTTAATTATTTAGTTAAGCTCCACATTTGATTTGGGTTATGCGCTGCACTTTTCATGGCTTCGCTCCAGTTTTTAATCTTTATTTCTTCTAGTTTACTTGTTACCTGTCTTTTAAGCCTGTTGTATTCTGATTTAATTACGGGATTTCTCGTTCTCTGTTAGNATAGTTCGTGTAGTGTTATGGGGTCATATTCAGATGTTTTTTTTAGTTTTAGGTATTCGTTTATGTCGTTGTTTATTGTTTGAGTGAAATGTCTGTCTTGTACTTCTTTATTGGGGGAGAATTGTTTCACTAGGCTGTCGGCTATTATATTGGCTTTATCCCTAGCTGTGTATACAAAACCTTGGGGCGTTTCTATTGCTGGGGTGGTTAGATTTTTTACATTTACCTGTTAATTATTTAGTTAAGCTCCACATTTTATTTGGGTTATGCGCTGCACTTTTCATGGCTTCGCTCCAGTTTTTAATCTTTATTTATTCTAGTTTACTTGTTACCTGTCTTTTAAGCCTGTTGTATTCTGATTTAATTACGGGATTTCTCGTTCTCTGTTAGNTTCTAGTTTACTTGTTACCTGTCTTTTAAGCCTGTTGTATTCTGATTTAATTACGGGATTTCTCGTTCTCTGTTAGTTGTTTCGCCCTTGACGTTTTAGGGCTATTAAATAGTATACTTCCGGATAATTTGCTCTTGTGTATTGCCTCCTATCCATGTATTTAGTGTTTTGCTTTAAGGTTTCCTTTAATGTGTCTGTAAAAGGTTTTGCGTGCACATTTAATTCTAGTTCGTTGTTTATTTCTGGCGGGGTTTAGGTCTTTTTGGAAATCTTCCCAGTTTGTTATTGGTCGTTTTACTGTGTGTTTATTGTTAGATCTATGTGTGTTTAAAGGTAAGTTCGTGAAGACTGGTAGGTGATCTGAGTCTAGTTCATCTAAAACTTCTGATTCGATGTTAGAATTAGGAATATTGGTGAAAATTATGTCTAATTTATCCGGTCTGTTGCCATTATTTGGAAAGTGTGTTGGTTTAGGAGGTTAAAAATTACATAATTATTTTTATCCGCGTGCCAACTTAATTTTCTTCCATTTGTATTGTTATATAAGCAATCCCATTATTTACTTTTACTGTTTGTGTCTCCTGCTATTAAAAAGTGTTCTGCATCTCCCATAATGTTATTTAAGTCTTGTTCATTAAATTTAGTTTTGGGGCGACAATATACAGCTGTCATTTGGACGTGGGTATGGTTATTTTAATATTTATTGCTGTGGCTTCAATCTGGTTTAAAGTAGTTAAATTTACTGGGTGGTACTGAATGTTATTTTTAATTATTATGGCTGTTCCTCCTCCTCTGCGATACCTGTCTGATCTGTATATATTGTATCCTGGAAAATGTATTTTGTCCTGGTTATTGCGTCTTGCTTCTGTGATAAAAGCTATATCAATTCCATATATTATCAGCTGTTGATATAGTTAATATATTTGAGATTTGATCCCCCAGGCATTCCAATTTAGTAGGTTTAGAGTGTATTCTGTTTTAGAGTTAGCCATTACTGTGGGAGAGTAACTAGTGCCTGTAGCAACAGTAATTGCTTGTCAGCAAGTGTTTGTGTTGCCCTGATGGGGCCGAAATATGCCCGCATGTGTGTTATTAACTGCGAGAAGTGCGTGTCGCGTAGTAGTTGTGTTAGCTCCCGGATGTCGTTTAGTGTGGCACCGGGACCTTCATTCATTTGGGGTGGCTGTATTGGCGTCTCCAAGAGAGGTGAACGTCTGTTTGGCTGCTGTGCTGGCCTGTGTTCGTCCGCCCTCGTTGCCCAAGGGCCGGGCCTCGCCTCCCCAGCGCCCGGAGCGCCCAGAGAGGACCCGCTGGCCGCAGCCCTGCTGTTTCCAGCCTGACTGCCCCTGGCGGTGCCCTCCCCGGCCAAAACTGACACTGGCTGGGTTGGCTCCTGCACCCCAGGCCTGTATGTGCGCGCTGGGCTGCGCCGTTGCGGGAACTGTGCAGGATTTGAGTGGTTTGGTGCCTGTTGTGAGAATTCCGGACGTGCGNCGCTGTGCTGCGCCGTTGCGGGAACTGTGCAGGATTTGAGTGGTTTGGTGCCTGTTGTGAGAATTCCGGACGTGCATTTCTGACTGTGTTTGCTCGTCGAGCTTGAACAATTTTTTTTAAATACTATACATGACTTGTCCAAAGCGTGATGTCCCTCTTCCTTGCAGGTTTTACACTGCCGAGGCNATTTTTTTTAAATACTATACATGACTTGTCCAAAGCGTGATGTCCCTCTTCCTTGCAGGTTTTACACTGCCGAGGCAGAGATTCATCTGTTTTAGTTGGGCAGAAAGTGTACTCGTGCAGACCCGCACAGTTTATGCACACTGTTTGCATGCTGCAGTGTTTGTCTGCGTGTTCTGGATGTATAGCTCCTTTCCTTCCGCTGTAATCTGTACTTTCCTTCTGGAAAGGNTGCAGTGTTTGTCTGCGTGTTCTGGATGTATAGCTCCTTTCCTTCCGCTGTAATCTGTACTTTCCTTCTGGAAAGCTAATTTCTTTTGGGGAAGATGAACACCTCGTCCGGGCCCGTCGGAGAAGGTGAGCATCGCTCTGTGTCAGTGTGCGTGTCCGTGTGCGAGGACGAAAGACTGGATTGCCCGCTCCCGCCCCCATCGGTTGAACCACTGGTGACGTTAACAAACTCATCAGTGAGTTCGCACTCATCCAACTGGGAATGGTTGGCCCCACCTGCATTCGTTTGTGGGCTGGTGGTGTCCTCCAATCGCCTGTTATCTTGGCTGCTGGTTTGCGTTGGTGCGATTTCCGGGTGTTGTCACCGGCACTTATCTAAGGTCTGTGGTTATCTTTACTTTTTTGTGTCTGTGGGCGGTTTTATCCCTGCGGTGTTGGTGACGATGTTATCATTGTGACTGTTGGCTTACCTGTGTTGTTGGTGTCCATCTTACGACTGCACTTTGTCATGTCTTAAAAAAAATGCTGACTCGGTGCTGCCGACTTGCCTAAAACCCCTAACTCTGGTGGCTGACCTGCGCTCTAGAGGAGACCACAAGCTAGGCCTGTGAGAGGAAGGTCAATCAGATTTGACCAATTTATACTATCTGGCAGTGAACTGATGTGCGTGAAAATAGTTCGGCGCATAGATGGAGAGAATTTATTGGATAGCAAGTATGAATTATGTGAAAATAGTTCGAATATTGGCAGTGGTTCGATACATAGGTAAATTATACTGACTGGTAGCGAACTGATGTATAATGAAATAATTCGGCACATATACGGGCCGATTTTATTTGTCGGGAAGTNATACTGACTGGTAGCGAACTGATGTATAATGAAATAATTCGGCACATATACGGGCCGATTTTATTTGTCGGGAAGTATGATGCATGCGAAAATAGTTTGGATATTGGCAGCAGTTTGATACATAGGTAAATAATACGAACTGGTAGCAGATTGGTATATAAAGAAATAGTTTGGTGCATAGACGGGGAGATTTCATTGGATCTCGAGTTCTAGAAGGAGGAAGTCAATCAACTGATTTATACTATCCGGTAGCGAAATTATGTGTGTAGAAATAGTTTGAACTAGTAGTGGATTAATTTATGAGAAAAATAGTGCGGCACATAGATGGACGATTTTATTTGACGACAAGTCTGCGGCAGGGAAGAGATTCAGTGTTTTTCCTGTGCGGACTGTTACATAGGATTGATTTTAATGGTTGACAAGTTTTGGGGAAATGCAGTGTCTGTATTATTCATACATTTATGCACATACTAGCAGCTGCTTTTTTTCAGGGTAAATGTGCTACCAATCGATAGATCGATACTATCTGACAGAGAACTGATGCATGTGAAAATAGTTCGAACTGGCAACAGTTTGATACATATGGAAATAATTCGGTGATTAGATGGAGCGAATTTATTAGACGATGAGGCTGGGGGAGGGGGGAAAGCTGTCGACTGTGGTTAGCATGGTGTTACTGCGCATTGCTGTGACGGATTAATTCAAGAGCGACACTGCATCGCTGGTTAGCACGCGCAGTGTTGCTACGGCGGCATATCTTAAAGGTTTATAGCACACGCATCATGTACGCAGTGGAACACTACACTTTCCGATATGATAACTTCCTGACCCCGGTCTCTGCACAAGCACTGCTTCATTATCGTAATTTTAGCGATGACTCGTAACTGAAGAAGGACATCAGTGTTCCTGTTAAATTTACTCCAGTGTGCTCGCCTGTAAAAGATAACGCACGACTGTCCCTTGGCCTTGCTGCGTCGTGGCAGTGCGTGTGTACTGTCAAATGAAACGGTTTCTTCATACCAGAAATTTCCAGTCTGCTGAAACGTTCACTTTTCCTAGAATCGCAGCAACGATACTCATAATTTTTTTCTAGGAAAAAAATAATTACTGGAAATCCAAGGCAGCAAGCCAATATTTTAATTTTTTTATAATTTTTCATTTTCATTATTTTTTACTAACAAAAATTTTCTAGGATGACAGGTTGCTGGGAGGGGGATAAATACGTCATCCGATGCTCTGGGTCGTGGCAAAATTACTCGCTTGCATTAAAAATAACTATTACATAAAATTAATGAAAAATTAGAAAAATGTAATTATGATCTGCAGCGACATCTCATTATTAAATTTGTTTTCCTAGGAAAACCAATATAATGTAAAAAAATCCAAGTTGGCAGGCCGATATTTTTTACTCTTTTATAATTTTCTATTAAAATATTATTTATTAAAATAATTTTATAAAAATAATTTTTAATTACATTTTTTTTATTAAACTAATTTCTAGTGTTATGGGTTGTCGGGAAGGAGGAGACGGATGTACATCCAACATTGCTGCGGCCGCGAGCCCTAACTGTAATGACAACCAAGATAGCAGATTGCTCCTTGCTCCTACTCATGAATTATGTCCCAAAAGCCCCATTTTCTATCTACTTGCCACAAACTTAACTACCACAGTTAACAGCTCCTACAAGATAGTCAACGACATAACCTTTTGATCAGACATTCACCTGCATACACACAGTACCCTACATATTATTCGCCCAGTTTCAAATTAAAACAAGAAAATAATTTCCAGGATGTTTGCAATTCTCTCTGAAAAGAACGAAGCAATAATCTTGATCCTAAAAAAAGTTCACCACTTAGCTTTTTTTTTGTTGAGTAGCTGAGGTCGCGCGTGCACACAGTTCTGTCTACTGCAGCATGTCGCCGACATCATGTATGGCCGGTGTCAAGTTCAACTACTATTCTGGCCCACTTTGCAGTCTCTGCACTTGTCGACGAAGCCTTTTACTATCGTGGCTCCTGTAACCCTCTACAAACTTGCTTAATGCATGCAACCATTTTAGTTTCATCTCCCAAAAAGTTTACACACCAGAGGTCACATGATTCTAACCAAGCAAATATTATGGTAATAAATTCACTTAATATAACTTATTCTACACTTAGACTTCTCTTTTCGCACCAGTCCTCTGCTAATTTCCACGCATTTCCAAGTGTCCCGAACCTCCTTCTTCCAAGGTTCACACTCATGTCCCCAGATTCTGAGCCACTCGTAAGCCCTTTTCTTATGGACACCTTGGATCACCATTGGTTTCCCGCACGCGTGTTCTTTCTTCGCTACACACAAGCATTTCATATTCTGACTTCCTGCCCGGCAGGAACTACGGACTGTCATAGGGATTCTCCACCCTTGTCATATTTTGTAGATGGCAGGGAACTTCAGCTAGATTGAAGGACTAAGTGGTCTACATGTTAACTTACAAACTACACTTACGGCACAGCAACATACATTAATTATATCCTAAGTTATAGAACAAAAAAATATGAGACTAATTCTTGTGTTAATAAATTATATTTAAATCCCTTCTACCACCAAATCAACCACAAAAATCTCGACACCTCTTCCAATAATTTTCTTGTATCTAAAACATCTCATTGGGAATCGAACCCAAGTACTCCTGACTTAGCGTCCCTTGCAAATGCATCTATTGCGGACGACTTTCGCGCCCTGGGATCTGTTGCGTATTATTTTTCGCTTTTGACATAGTGACCTCCCAGAGCTCACAGGTCCCTAAGCTTAGCCTTTCTATAAACTGTACCTCTGACAATAGGTCCTAAACATCCTACTATATACACTACTGCAGGGCTCTTCCTTAGACAAAGCCGTATCTTGGCTCCGAAGAAGCTAGCTTACCCTGGCCCTGTATTCACAAAGGTATTTATCACTGTGAATTCCAGTCCTGCTGTAAACCCACCTCTTTTTATGCATAATACAGCCAGGACTCGTTTATCCACCCCTCTCTAACTCCTTAGGGTGACACATAAATTTTTAACTGCCTTGTCTCAGCTTTATTCTCTTTTCTTAGGAAGGGTTTTCTCTTTGTCTTAATATAATACGCCCCTCGTTGATAGGAGAGAGTAAAAATTTAAACGCTTAATTTAAATCTAACAAAATTACACTTAATAAAAAAAATATATGCTATAGCTTACTAATGCAAAGACAACCTAAATATTCTCAGCCTTAAACATTTCTTAAATTCTATTTGATAAATGCGAATCTTAAAACTAAATAACTGCAAATATCAGCTAGTTTTTCAGACATGCTCTTAAGGAATTGACACAAATATATCTTTGCTTATGACCAATATAAGCACTTTATTTATTTAAATATTCATACGGCACTTGTACCAATAATTATCAAATTTCAGCTGTTGATAACAACATTCCAAATGGCCACGCTTGTTAATATTCAGTGCCACCGGTAGCTGCCCACCTCAACACCACCTGTTTATGGCCTGCAAAAACACTGTCACTGTTTCCTTTTGTTGCCACTAAAATGCGACGCTGTCACAACGCTCTCTCTCTCTCTCTCTTTCTTAGCAGTTACGATGGCCCTCCAACAATGCTGCCAAATGCACACAATTCTCACTTTTACCAAATGGTAAAATATGTAGCTATTTATTAACTAAACTGTTTAAGCCCTATCCTTATGCAATGAACAAATATTATACCATAAAATCATTAATCCTCAATTATAGCACCTATCTGTCACTAACCCAGCAGCAATATATGTTGGGCGAACGGTTGTTATTTGGTTGGAAATGTTGGCTGAAAATTGGGCTGGAACACGAATATTAAAACAACGTTGACCCAACATAATATCCCAAAGAAAAATTCCTACCATGGACATTTTGTGAGATTACTTAGCACTCCCAAGGAAAATATGTCACTAAATCAGAAAATGCCAGAACATACTGTAAATATAATTTTTTAAAACTTGAAAATGGTTGGTAAATGGTTGGTAACAAGTTGGGAAACATATTGTTGGTAATTTGTATGTTTTATTCTGTTGGGCTAGTGTTATGCAACCAAAATGCTATAATGTCAAATTATGAAAAGAAACAAAAATTCATAATGAAAACAGTGCCCCTTTCCTTTACATTCAATAATATAAATGTTTTTTCAAGTTGTGAAATAATTTTTCTGCCGTAGTTTATTAGGTTATATGTTGTTCCAATGTTGGAAACTCAACTGTTGGTGTTTGGTATGGTATTTTATGTGGGGCCAACATTCTGTAATGGACATTATGCCAACTTGTGAGGTAACTTAGCACTCTCAACAAAATGATGTCAATAAATAAGAAAATTACCAGAACATACTGCAAATGTAATATTTTTAATTTTGAAAATAGTTTGTAACAAGTTGGGAAACATATTGTTGATATTTGGTATGTTTTCTTCCGTTTGGCTAGTGTTGTACAATATCAAATTATGAAAAAAAATTCTTAATGAAAACAGTGCCCTTTTCATTTACGTTAAATAATAAATAGGTCATTCAAGATGTGAGATAATTTTTCTATGATATATGTTTAGTTTGTTATATGTTTTTTTTAAATGTTGGAAACTCAATGGTTCGTTTTTGGTATGTTATTTTAGGTTGGGCCAACATTATGTAATGATAATTACGCCAACAAGTTTCTACCATGCATATTTTGTAAGGTAATATAGTACCCTCGTGAAAATGATGTCACTAAATCGGAAAAAGCTAAAACATACTGCAAGTCCCCAGTAGCAACATATGTAGGGCCAAAGTTGGAAATTGGTTTGCAAGGTTAGGAAAATGTTGTGTAAGAATCCAACATAAAATTTTCATTGGGCCAACATTGGAAATTGCTTGGCAAGTGTTGTGTAGGAATCCAACATAAAATTTACTTTGGGTCAACGTTGTTTGCCAATCAAAATCCAACCTTATTTATTCAATGAAAATTATGTTAAAACATACAATAGAATACATATACATACGAAATAATTGTAAAAAATGGTTAAAATAAAAAATGTGGTGATTTTAAATTTGTTGGTGGAGCGTTGGATAAATGTGTGCATTTGGCCAAAAATGTTTCCCAACCAAAACCCAACCTAATCTCCCAAGTATCGACCTACGTTGGCACTTGGTTGGAAAGGTTGGCTACATGTTTGATTGGAGCACACTTTAATACAACGTTGGCCCAACGGAAAATGCCAACAAAAGTTTCCTACCAAGAAAATGTTACTTGATTACTTATCACCTTCTAGACAATTGTGTAAATATTTCATAAAATGTCATAATCTATTGCAATTGTAATTTTAAATGTTTGGTTTGTGGGGTAGAATGTTGGTTAACCTACTGTTCGTAAATTTTCTGTTGGGCTACCAATTTTTTATGTAAAACTACAGAACAACCTCTTTGAATGAAAACAGTGTCACTTTATTGTATTTTATATAATATGAAGTTACTTCATCACCTGAGGTATTTCTATTTAAAATATGATCACTTGGTTATATTTCATGTCAATGTTGGGAACACATTATTTGGTAATTGGTACTAATTGTTAAGTTGGGCCAACATTGTGTGGTAATTACCATATTCCTGATGACATAAAACCACAATTAATTGCAATAATCGGTGATGTGTTGGTTACTTGGAAAACGTACTGTTGGCATTTGGTATTTAAGTATATGTTGGGTCAACACTGTGTAATCAACATTATGCCAACAAAGCCAGTTACCATATTTCGAATGAAAAACTTACAATTTTGTATAATTGTTTATAAGCAAAATATTTAGGACACAAACAATGTCTTATTTAAAGTTTACTTTGTTGGTGATGTGTTGGTTACTTGTTGGAAGACATAATGTTGTCATTTCGTATGTAAATTTATTTTGGGCCGACATTGTGTAACTAACATTCTGCCAACAAAGGAAATTGCTATATATCAGATGAAAAACACTATATTTTGTAATGATTATTTAAAAGCAATGTTTTTAACACACAAACCATGTATTATTTATTATTGACTTCATCGTTCATGTCTTGTTTACTTGTCGGAAATAATACCATCAGTATTTGGTATGTACTGTATACTTTTGTTGGGCCAACATTGTACAACCAACATAAATTCACTAATAGGAAATAATGGTTTTAAATGGAAAAACATTAATTTCCACAACATATTAAGAATTACCAAATGTAAAATTTCATCAGACTGTGTTTTGTTTCTCATTTGTTTAAACAGTGTTGTGAACATAAACGTTTGCAACTGGCTATTTTTGTAAGGTTGAGACAACATTGCTTTGCTGACATTATGCCATCATAGAAGATTAGTAATTTTTTCTCAATTAACACATATATAATTTATTTCATTTGCTTAATGGTTCAATATCCGGCCGGGNGTTCAATCTCCGGCCGGGTCACTCCCTGATTTTCACATGTGGGAATCGTGCTGGACGATGCCGCTGGTCAGCGGGTTTTCTCGGGGATCTCCCGTTTCCCCGCCCTTTTATTCCGGCGCTGCTCCATACGCACCTCAATCACCCTCATCGGCTTTTAAGACCTCGCTGTTCAGAGCCACCCATATCTCTTCACTCACTCACTTAATGGTTCGTTTTTAAGCACAGAGATTCTTTAAAAATAAACTGGCTCTTTTTGGTTGTGTATTAGTTATTAGTTGAAACATATATTCTTGTAACTGGTAAGTTTCAAATTCAGTTTAAGTGTAGTAAAACCCAACTTAAATACATAAAAATAACGCAATAAATCGAACTGGAATATAATGACATGTACCTATTTCTTCAACACATACAAACAGTTAAAGGAGGCTAGTGGATACCACATTGGGCTGCTGGTCCAAAGGGCACGAGTTCGAAACCGATGAACACATTGGCATTTTCAGATCGTAATGTGAAGAGAGATATGAAATGAAATAATATAATTTGTGTGTATTTTAAAAATCTTTTGTTAATGGGTAAAATGTATTTAAAACACAGTTAACAAACGTTGACAGATTTTTTTTATTAGTTGGCATTATGTATGCAATAACACATCTTAGCAAAAGATTACCAACTGTGGGTAAATGACTGCGTGAATGCCTTTTTGAAAGAGATAACACACTACTTTTAACAGTTTGCACACAACCATTAAATTATGTTGGGACGACGTTGTATTTCCGTTGGCAACCAACATAAAAGTCATGTTGGGCTAACGTAATTCCGAGTGACATTTCGGCATTGGGCCAACGTAACATGCAAACGTTGGCCCAACGGTAGATCTAAATGTTGGGCCAATGTTAGCCGAACCAAATCTTGCTACTTGAGTATTAACCAACATAATACCAACTTATATAAATGGTTGGTTGTGTGTAACATATCATAAATTATAGTTTATCCAACGTTGAATATAAGTTAGCAAATTATAAAAATACTACGAATAACCAACATAATAACAACGTAAATTAGTGGCTGGGTTTATGTCGTATTGGTTTGCATATGTTGGAAACTGGTAGAAAATAATTGATTGGTATGCTGTAAAAATATTACTGATAATGGTTGGCATTCGACTAATTACATGATGTTGGGCCAACGTAGTTCCGAGTGTCATTTTGATGTCCAGCCAACGTTATTTTTCCAACGTTGGCACGACCTTCAAGTAAAGGTTGGATTAACGTTGGCCCAACAAAAAAATTGCTACATGGGTAATTACATTTGAAGCACATACTAAATGTTAAAATTTCCTAACGCTAAACTATTGCGCGTATAACTTGTTACACCTGATCCCACCTTGCTCCATATTCTCTCCTGTTCCATATAGCACGACTATTGCATGGTAGCATTTTATTTTCCTACACACCTCTGTATACTCAGATGTTAAGTTACTTAAATTAACTATCTGAAATTTTTCCAACTAAACCACAGACACCTTTTATTAGGCAAAGACTCCACTATTCGGTTACGTGATAACTCGGAGATCTTAAAAAGTAACGACTATGCAACCTTCTGCTCTTATCGTAAAACATAACTAGATTGGCTAGGCAATTTCAGTTCGCAAGATATTTCTAATACTTAAAAGATTAAGTCCCATACAGGACATGCTGTGGTTATGTCCGAGAATACTGGTTCATGATAAATTATAATCTGCTAACACCTTTAATCTAAAACCAATGGAACTTAAGGGGGATACAACTCATTATCTATTGGTGAAAAAAAGAGTAATTCTTATCAAAAATAGGAACTTCAATAACAAACTTTATGGAGGCTCGCTCGTAAAAATCTTTTTCAATAGAAAAATGCTAGAGAGATAGACAATTACATTAATTAACAAATAATAATTCACCGTGACAGGTAATTTGAAATAAAGATATTTAATATAACATTCAGNAATAACAACGTAAATTAGTGGCTGGGTTTATGTCGTATTGGTTTGCATATGTTGGAAACTGGTAGAAAATAATTGGTTGGTATGCTGTAAAAATATTACTGATGGTTGGCATCCGACTAATTACATGATGTTGGGCCAACGTAGTTCCGAGTGTCATTTTGATGTCCAGCCAACGTTATTTTTCCAACGNCGACTAATTACATGATGTTGGGCCAACGTAGTTCCGAGTGTCATTTTGATGTCCAGCCAACGTTATTTTTCCAACGTTGGCACGACCTTCAAGTAAAGGTTGGATTAACGTTGGCCCAACAAAAAAATTGCTACATGGGTAATTACATTTGAAGCACATACTAAATGTTAAAATTTCCTAACGCTAAACTATTGCGCGTATAACTTGTTACACCTGATCCCACCTTGCTCCATATTCTCTCCTGTTCCATATAGCACGACTATTGCATGGTAGCATTTTATTTTCCTACACACCTCTGTATACTCAGATGTTAAGTTACTTAAATTAACTATCTGAAATTTTTCCAACTAAACCACAGACACCTTTTATTAGGCAAAGACTCCACTATTCGGTTACGTGATAACTCGGAGGTCTTAAAAAGTAACGACTATGCAACCTTCTGCTCTTATCGTAAAACATAACTAGATTGGCTAGGCAATTTCAGTTCGCAAGATATTTCTAATACTTAAAAGATTAAGTCCCATACAGGACATGCTGTGGTTATGTCCGAGAATACTGGTANTCGCAAGATATTTCTAATACTTAAAAGATTAAGTCCCATACAGGACATGCTGTGGTTATGTCCGAGAATACTGGTACATGATAAATTATAATCTGCTAACACCTTTAATCTAAAACCAATGGAACTTAAGGGGGATACAACTCATTATCTATTGGTGAAAAAAAGAGTAATTCTTATCAAAAATAGGAACTTCAATAACAAACTTTATGGAGGCTCGCTCGTAAAAATCGTTCTCAATAGAAAAATGCTAGAGAGATATACAATTACATTAATTAACAAATAATAATTCACCGTGACAGGTAATTTGAAATAAAGATATTTAATATAACATTCAGNACAATTACATTAATTAACAAATAATAATTCACCGTGACAGGTAATTTGAAATAAAGATATTTAATATAACATTCAGTGAAACTTCAATTGAGAGGTTTGTTAAGGAAAGACTTCAAACTCTATTTCTTCGTGGCCAAAGCAAATCTTAGCTTTATAAATGAGGAGAGCTCAGATCTGACACTAACTTAAGAGCAATTAACTGTAATGGAGTTGATCTTAACACTTTCTACCAAATCTCTGCACTTGACAGGCGTGGCGCTTTACTTAAATTGGAATAAATCAACCTCAAGATATTCTCTGTGAAGACGTCATGCTACAGCTGGGATGGAGGCACCCGCCAAGACGTGGAGATTTCGTCTTCCCCCGGAGTCCTCGATTTGTTCTCTCTGGCTGCAACTCAGGAACTCGCCAACTGACCCAAAAAACACAGGTATTTCAATGCCACCTGCACACGCTGGCGGGCCTAGAGGAATGCGTGTTTATCAACTTACACCACGGCCGTCGCTGGAACCCGATACATTTCCGCAAATGGCAGGCTGAGTAAACAGCGCGAACCCCACTCCAAAGCCCGATTTCTATGAGTGGTCAGGACACCTGTGTGGATAACTGCCAGCAGTTTTCCCCGCACACGCCCTCCTTGTTGGTGAAAACAGACACACTTCCCTGCATCTGCCCTACATTTTGGACTCCGAACGGAATGTCGGTGCAAAAATTTTAGAGAAGTGATTATTTCTCGAAAACATTGATGGGGAAACAATTGTTGGCATTTTATGAGGATAATTTTCCAAGCGAAATTGTAGATCCTCGCAATATTCGAGGGCTTCCAATATGAGGACGATTTATAGAAATAGATGAGCAAAATAATTACGAAAACCACTTGGGTTTAATTGGAAATAAAATTTTCAAGATTCTTATTATTTTATTGATTGGCGTGTGTGGTGTGTAACTGCAATTTATGTATCCAGATTTTTCCAAGAAACAATATTTGCTATTTCCTATGTATTTGGCTTAGAAATATACTATAATTATATGTAAGCTTACCATAGACATATTTATTTGATCCTCTATGTTTTAATTTTTAGAACTACATAAATTATATATAATCAAGTTCTATATGAAAAATACATATTTGATTTTCTGTGTATTATGCTCAGAAATAACTTCCTAATCAGGAAATACGATTGATGTGATTTGCTAAGTTTTCTATAAATTTATAGAATTAATGTTCTTATTTTTTTATCTTGTATGGTAAAATTTGATTTGTGTCTGTGGTTAGGTTCATTTTATTTGCTATTATCTATAGTTGACAAAATGCAGTATGTGAGGAATGACTGCTGTTGAGTGAACTTTGTGTACTTGTATAACAGTGGTCGACAAAAAACAAGTTTATCTTTCACATGGACTAAATAAAATAAATCTAACTATCTTTACCATGTTGAGTTCAAATATGTTCTCAGGTTTTTTTNTCTTTCACATGGACTAAATAAAATAAATCTAACTATCTTTACCATGTTGAGTTCAAATATGTTCTCAGGTTTTTTTCCATCAGGCAGAGTTTTTTTTGTGGCATGTGTTTAAAGTTTTAAAAGAATGAGTACTTACGAAACACTACNTTTTTTCCATCAGGCAGAGTTTTTTTTGTGGCATGTGTTTAAAGTTTTAAAAGAATGAGTACTTACGAAACACTACACAATAAATATACGGCTAATTTACGCTACCTAAAAAGTTTTATATGATGATTTTCGGCAATATGTTGGGTTCGGGATGTCTCTCTTCATGGTCCAGCAGTAGTCGGCCAGCATATTGGGACTCCATTTGCCTTAGTACCTCTTTTCCAAAGTAGAAATCTGCTGATGAAAACACTCACNTCGGCCAGCATATTGGGACTCCATTTGCCTTAGTACCTCTTTTCCAAAGTAGAAATCTGCTGATGAAAACACTCAACATGTTCATCAGAGATAGCCCCAAGATTTTCAGGGAAGAAGTCTAAGTGAGAGTCAAAGAAGTGAATTTTCAAAGACATATTGCAGCCCATTCCTTTGTATGACACCAGAAGATCACTCACTATTTCACTATAGTTTTCTTCTTTATTATTGCCAAGAAACCCACAACAGATATTTATGAATGTTTTCCACGCTGCTTTTTCCGGTGGATGTAACAGTTCCTCAAAATGTTCATCATCCGATATTAGTGATCTTATTTGCGGCCCTATAAATATTCCTTCCGTCAATTTTGCATCGCTTATTTTAGGAAATAATAATTCAGATACATACATTCAGCAGAACTTTTATCCATTGCTTTTACAAAATTTCTTATAAGCCCTAGTTTTATATACAGGAGAGGTAAATACACCTTTTCGGGATCCACTAACGGGGTATATATTAAATTTTTATGCCAAGGAATAAGAGATTCACGTTTAGGCCATTTTTTCTTTATGTAGTGAGACTTCCTATCCCGGCTGTCCAATTCACACAATAAAACAGCAGAATTTCGTGTATCCAAGTTGCAAACCTAACAATAAAGCTATGACCTTCAAATCACCACAGATATTCCAGTTATATTTAGTATAGTTAATTTTTTCTAACAACAATTTCATATTTTGATATGTCTCTTTCATATCACTGGCATGCGCGACAGGTATGGATGGTAATTCATCCCCATTATGCAGTAGTAGAGCCTTCAAACTAACTTTCGATGAGTTTATGAATAATCGCCACTTATCTGGCTGGTATTGATGTCCAAGAACCTCCATTAATGAACAAACATTATTACAAAAAACTGCATGGCTATCTTTAGAGAAGTGTTCACTGAAATCACTATCGCGACTACGATAAATGAATATCCGTGTATCTTTTTGGAGTAGATTCTAATCTTTGAGCCTGGAACTTAAAATCTCAGCCGACTGGTTTAGACAAATTTAAACCCCGTATAAGCATTAAGATCTTCTTGAGTTAAAAGGTGAGGTTCTCATGAACTACTTGCTTCAAATGTAGGGTCACTTCTCTCCTTTCTTTCGTCTTCAATATGAGCTGGGTCGGAGTCGGAGTTATCACTCAAGGTCATGAAATTTGGACACTTTGGTACAGGATACTCTTCACTATGTGGCACAGGTCTCATTGCAGAAGCCAAATTGGGATACTTAACTGCATATTCTGTTTTGGAATTAATTCCTTAAATGTTGGTTAAGCAGAAATAACAGTCAGTCAAATGGTCCTTCTGTTCCCTCCAAATCATAGGGACTGAAAACGGCATGTGATGAGTAGCATTTTTCCATCCAGTGAGAAGCCTATCACATGATACACACCATATATTTGGGGCCCAGTCTTTATCGAAATCACCAACTTTACACCCAAAATAAAGCTCATAATATTTTTTCACAAGTGGTGTGAAATTTCGCCTCTGAGACTTGAAGGTCAGTTCACCACACACGTATCAGAAATTGTTTGGTTGATTTAAACACTTTCTTGGCATACTGAAACGTTTATAAAACTCATAAAACTTACAAATAAAAACAATATAGAGCATTAAACCACTACACGTGTTGCCAGGCTCACTACAATTTCAATACTAGCTATTGGCCATCTGCTTACTAAAACAATGCAATATTTGACAGGCAGTCGAGACGCGTGGGAAAAGGCAGAAGGCATCTAGCGGTAATGCCAAGATCCTCCGAGTCGAGACGCGTGGGAAAAGGCAGAAGGCATCTAGCGGTATTGCCGAGATCCTCCGAGTCGAGACGCGTGGGAAAAGGCAGAAGGCGTCTAGGGATGTCGCCGAGGTGCCCCGAGCGAGACGTGTGGGAAAATACAGAAGTGTCGCCGCCGAGTCAAGAAGCGCGGGAAAGCTCCGAGTCAGATACAGCTAAGTGGCAGCGTTCGTCGCTCAAGAAGCCTTTGAGTCCCTGACGCCTAACGCCCACCACGTTAAAATCCGTGAGCATTTTGGTATTTGATCCGCCCTTAAGGCTCCCAACTTGCTGGGTACAGATTTGGACAGTGTGTGTATATTTTTTGCCTAATATAGACTTCTTTATTAAAACACTGATATACCAAGTTATTGCTTCCCCCCGCCTCTCCCACCTCAGAGGATAACAGTCATCTTGGTAAGAAAGAGTACAACCCGCCTCCAAACAAATTCGCCCCCGACGAAGCTTTGCCCTTACGGCCACAGAAGGAAAGCGGACAAAAAGTTGCCCGAGGTTTCAACCCTCGACATCCAAGGCGCCCGTAGTCTGCGCCAGAGAGGTAACGCGTACCCTACGACCCGCCCTGTATCTCACAGGGAGCGAGTATTACGTGAAAATGACTGCCACAAGAAAACTATGCGTGATGGAAGAAATCTGATCACATATTTGAATTCAGCATAAAAAACTGAAGCAGGGTCGCTATTCAGTAACCTTGTGAAAAAAAGCATGTTGACCAGTGTAATAAAAGTGATCGGTGGCTATAATTAAATATATCTTATTGGTTATTTATTATCTATAAAGAAAGAAATTGCAGAATGTGAACAGTATCTTCTATCGAGTAAATTTTGGGAACTTGTATAAACAAAGGATTTGTATATTAAAATATTCATTTTATTTATTATTGTTACATGACAATATGTATTAAGTTAAAATTAATTTATATTGAGTGATTTTTTTGAACCTGCATAACAAAAAGTAATCTGTATCTATAATTAGATTTTTCTTATTTGTAGATCTTTATAACTAATAATATACAACATATGATAAATAACTTCTAACGAATAAACGAAAATATATCAAAACACTCTCTTTTCTTTTTAATTTATGTTTATATTTTCATTAACAAAATTAACGATTTAATGTGGTAATTTACTGAAGGAAAGTATTTTATTCATACCTCATCATTTAACGTCTTCAACTCGAGACAAATGGTCTTGCATAATAGTGTATGCGAATTATTCACTTACGCTATGAAACAAAGGCACAAAAAATGATTTAAATTAATAAGTTCAATCCAGTGGTTTATATGTATCAGGCTTTAGAGATCAATCTTCGCAAACATTATAACATAACCAGTGAGGATTTTTTATGTTGACCCAAATAAAGTGATATTTCAAGTTTTCAAAATAACCTTTATTTTGTGTATAAGAAACAGGCAAAATAAAAATAATCCTTTTTTTCCCCCAAAACACTCCATAAGCTCTACAGAAAGAAATCCTTAGAGTTTAGTAAAATGAAATAATGATGTTTTTCCCTCGTACACATGACAACAACTACAATATTTAGTAATGTGTGTTTCACTTCTAGGAACTAGTAATATTGCATATGTTTCTTTTTCTGTCATAGCTTTCAGTTCATGCAATATTATAAGTTATTTCATTTCCTCCCCGCTCAGAGCAAAACCATTTAAATATGTGGAACAACAACAACATTTTATTTCTTTTTGATATGGTCTGTATGAAAACATCATCGGCCTGTAAAAAATAAATCAATTTATGAGTGGGATCATTTTATTTAGTTTAAGTAGACACATTAATTAAAAAATGGATATTGATGCTTACATAAGTAAATAGAAAATCGTTTACAGAATAAAAAAAAAAAAAAAATACAGAAAGAGTGTAATAATTAGATGCATTACTACATTTGAATGAACTTGCAGAAAATGAAGGCATAAGCTAGACAAAGTAAATGGAAAATTAGACAACTATTTCTATTGCGCCTTAGAAGTAAACAAATGGATGCAAGTCGGTTACATGTAATTTGTTTCAAACACACTTAACTTTGTGTATGCCGACCACAACTATTGCCAATTATATGCTCTCACTTAAAAAACATAGACGTGCTGTACTTATTTCGAGCCCTCCTCCGTACATACAATTTTCAAGGAGGGAACAATACAGGCAGGCAGACTGGGGCAGAGTTGTCTGATGGCTGAGGGAGATAATGGAGGTAGTTGAGGCCTGGGTTGGGAAAAGAGTGCCTGGTCAGTGAATGGATGGCCTTTTCTGACATGCACCTCCCTTCATACTACCCTAAACCACCACCCACAAGTTCTCCCATATTGGAGGCACGAAAACAGAGGTTACCCAAGTAGCAAACAACAAGCAGTTAACAGTAGGCTAACTGTTGGCAGTGATGGCAAACGTTCGCATTTATGACTGTCAGCATTTATTATATGGTTGACAATCAGGTCATATAAACAAAAGTGACAGTACCTATTTTTTAAATAATCGTAAAATGGGCCAATACTCCCACAATGATTGTTAGATTTCAACAGACGCCCCACAAGCAGATGATACATGAAATATTAACTGTTACTCACTGCTGAGAAAATATTAGAAGCATGTTTAAGGGCCATTTACGGCATGCCCACTGTTGTTTTCTGTTGGGGACGTACAAGCAGCAAAGGTGTGGGCCACTCATGGTATACCAACTGTTATTTACTGCCGTGTATGTATTAGTGGCATGCTAATGGGCCAATTATGGCATGCCAACTGTTGTTTACTTGTGCACTATTAATACAATTTGTAATTTTTACTGAAAAATTGTTTGTAATGCTTTTAACAGAGAAATATTTCTCTTGTCAAACTACTCATTTGTATAACTACAAGGGCCGTGTTTGTAATATACTGACCCGTCTCCCCGAGCTTCAGAAAAATGGCGGAAGCTCAACAACATAAAACCATATATAGCTGTTTGTGCAAAGATTATGGGCGATGTCAAGTGTAGTTGAGGGAAAAAAGGAAATATGATTGCAAGTTTTAATGATGCAAAACACTTAAAACAACTCTAATAATAATAATAAAATGAGAATTACAATAAAATGTGACAGTAATACTCATTAACTGTCAATGTTTCCTAGATACAGAAAACTCTTAAAATGAAATAAATGTATTATTCTTAATCAAATAACTTCCTTAATATTTTGTAGGTACTTGCTGTTAAATTTACAATAAAAATAATTATTAAGTTCGTATGTCAAGTTGGTCATGTAATTAAGAGTGCGGGCTAATAATACAAGGGGTATGGGTTCTAGCCCCTGAGCTGGCGAAGTGTAATTATTATTTTTTCGTAAATGATATTTCGAAATATTTTATTAAAGTAATTATTTGTTATTAAGTCAATATATTTGTATTCTAGAAAAAAATAATTATTTCATGTATACTTCTTAATACATAATGTAAGTCGTAGTACTAGGTAATCATTTGTAATATTACAAATATATGTTTTGCACATTTTACAAGAAAACGGTTTGCAGTTTTACAAAGGATTTTCTTGGGAACTTTGTTTCCAAGTATTTTTCTTGTAAAAGTACAAAACATTTTTTTAGAGTGTGGGGGTCTACTAGCAGCATATTTGTGGGCCACTCATTTCATGCCAAATGTTACTTATTGCCGCGGATGTATTAGTCGTATGCTAATGGCATACGTATGGCCTGCCAACTGTTGCTTACTGCTGGGGACATAATAGCAGCATACTTACGGCCCTTTTGTGGAATGTCAACTGTTCCTTGTTACTGAAGAAACATTATCAGTAAGCTTATGTGCTATTTATGGCATGCCGATAATACGTTGTTGTGCAATGGCAAATAACATATGCGAATTCACTTGATTTTTTATATCATGCATATATTAAGTAAAATTATCACGTGACATTGTTAGTAATAGGAAAAATAGTTTTTGGACTCTTAACCTGCAAAGAAAAACACATATCAAACTGCTTATTTTGCGTTTTAAAATTCACCTGAAAGTAGCCCGAAAAAATACTAGTACTTCAAACAAAACACAGAAATCCCAGTATTGACTTGTGTTAACATTAATTGTGTCTTTGGCAAAGCTAATAATGCAACTTGTATTCATAGGATTTATTCAAATTTACTTAAAATAATTTGTATGTAAACATGGTCGAGTAGTTGCTAGCATTCTAGCCTAGATTGTGAATGAAAGGATTGTGAGTTCGATTCCAGGATCTTCCAAATAAATTTTCTATTTGTGAAATGCTTTGAAAATGCATAGTAAGCTGCTTTTATTTTGGCCACAAGTGGCCAATAGCTGGGCCATAAGTGACTTGCCAACAGTTGACTGACGACATGTGGTTTACTTATGGCAGGCCAGAATCAGAAAGCCATTGTGCCACTGCTGCCACACATGGCCCACTGATTGTGCTGACATGTTTGGGCTACAGTTGGTTATGCAGCAGCAGGCCGCTTGTGGCCCAGATCTGGCCCACTGCAAGAGGAATCATGTGGGCCACAAGCATCTGTGGGTGCATTACGATGGTTGAATGATTGTTTACTGATTATGGAAACCATATGTGGGCCACTCGTGTACAAGCAGATTTGTGCAAGTGGGTCAACTGACTTTTGCTATTGGGATATGCTTACTTCGGGGTTAATAGCTCAGCAACCACCATCAACCAATATTCTGTGTTCCATATACAGAACCATTAAGCACTGTATGTGTGCAACCCAAAAAATCCAAGCCAACAATCACCTTGTTACACAAATGTCACATATTACACAACTTAAAATTCATTGACAAGGAGATAAATTTAATACGAGGCACCAAACTATGCATTGCATGCAATACTGCCCAATTGGCCACACAAAATGCCTGTTCACTGGACTCTATAATGCAAAGATTTAAGCACAGAAAACATCCCAACAATGTTTTAAACATTTCAAATCTGATTAAACTATTTGGGGCTCCTGTATCCGTGAGAGCGTGATACACAATCCCAAGCAACAATACATTCATTAAACTGCCCCTCCCCCTCCAATCCAGGTGTGGAATTCTAAAAATTTTTTGCCGGCTGACAAAACAGCTTAATTTTTTTCCGTTCCCTCTAATTTTTCTCCAGTAGTTACCTCTAAAGTGGCCCACTCGGCCACAATGAAAACACCGTTTCTCGTAGTGGAATAGAGAGAACCGGACACTCACGAGACGCATGGCCAGGAACCATGCAATACGCACAGCTTACTCAGGCTTTCTACTGTCCTCCCAACAAGATTGGAAGCTGTGCTCTATAATGTGCATTACCACTCGAAGTAACAATGCATATCTCCAGAGAGGATGGTGGACAGTGAGTCATAGTACGCACCTCCTCGGCCAACCTGTCTATTTCATTCGCAAACTCCTTTAGTTCTTTAATCTTGTTGAGCTGATGCAAACAAGGATACCAGTTAGAGCAGAGAGGAGTGGAGTGGAGAGGTTTGGGCGGCTCTTAACATCATGGTCTTGAGAGCCGATAAAGGTGAAGAGAGGTGAGCATGGAGAAGTGCTGGAATACAAGGGTGGGGGAAATGAGAGATCCTTGAGACAACCCACCGACCAGTGGAATCGTTCAGCACGATTCCCATGTGCGAAAATCCAGGAGTGACCCTACCGAGGATAGAACCCAGTTCGCCTTGGTGGTAGGCAAGCGCTCTAGCCACTGCCTCAACATGGCCCCTCAAGGAGTTAAGCATAATTTTTTCAACCAATGTTTCTTCAATTGTATACAAGTTGAGAGCTCTTTCGTGTTCCAAGATGGATTATAAAAACCCATAATTCTGAGGCCGATGCTAAATGCCTTTTCTCATCTATGATTTGAATGTGTAGGAATAGCAGCAGCCAAAAGTTTCCCTTTAAACATGTCTAAACTCGCACATTTATTTGCCAATACATCTAGGAAGTTTTTTTTGTAGCCGGTACTAATTATTGTGTATATTTTGTGTGTATTGTATGTGCAAGACCATGTCAAGCACCAACAAAATGTTACCACCTTTCGAAACTGAAATTATAAATTGAATCACATAGGGAAGACTGGTATATGACAAAATTGACGCCAGTTCCAGGGATTGCAAAGATCAATTTCTGATGTAGGTAATCTCCAACATTCACAGAGCCATAATAAACTGCGCCAGCATCCAAATCTGTGGACTCATGCTGCATTGCTAACTTTCGCAACTCTACTACTTACTTGGTACATTGCAACTCCACACCCGAGCCCTGGAGAAACTGCACAATCCCCTCTTTCAACAATCGGCAAAACCACCCAAAATTCATGGTAAATATAAAACAAAAATTCTCAACATCAGGAAAAAGTAGAGTGGTGCCATTACTTGGACACTTCCCGGTTGTTTTTAAAGTTAGGATACCTTGTAACAATAAATTACTATCACAAGAAGCTCATTTAAGGCTGAAATTAAATTTCAACCGTTTTTTATGGGAGCAATATAACAAAAATTATGATTAAAAGTTCACAACAACCTAATGTGCACATGATACAAAATTAATACAAAAAATACTTATGTTCCACTCATGTAAGAAATTTGAATAATTGTGTTTTACAGCATTTATTTTGTGTTTACAAATACTTTACAGGTAAAATGTAATTTGTCACAATTTTTGTCTGCAAGATATTTTCAGTTTCAATTCAGTTCGCAACATTAAATTTTGTCCTCAATTCACCATTATTATTAACTTACGCCAAAATTATTTACCTTTGGGAATTTAATAAAAAATCGTCCATTACAATCTTAACTTATATTCTGGCACATCGATAATTTGAACCTGTAGTTATCAGTCACGCTCGTATTAGAATTCCATGCAAATTCAGGGCTAGGAAATGTAAAACATATCAAGGTGCATAACACTCAGCCATGCAGCTGTGCTATTGAAACTGCACATAACCAAAATAATTAAATCTCGTTAAAATTGATGAAATTATCACAATAAATTAACATTGCACTTAAACCTTCTGCAACCCAGCAAATATTAGTAGGACACATACGGCAAAAAAACCAAGTTAAGGACATCCTTAAAACCATGCCAAATCATCAACAATGAAATATTAATACCTCGTTACTTCAGAGCACCTTCACAAATGCCTATCATAATCTGCAGCGCAGTTGCAAATGTGAACGTGCACATGAATAAGTAATTCCTACACGTACAAGAAATCATACCTACATGCTAATTGAACAGCAACACTATAAAAAAAAAGCTTCAATGTGCGCATGAGAACACCATCATACAGCTTATGCATGCAAACTATGCAGAAAAAGGGCTTAAAAGAAAAAGAAATACATCAACATAAGGAAAAGGGAAGTCAAGATTCTCAAATCGATATTCTCAGGCAACTGGTTAAGGAGATGAATAGTTTATCAGTACCCACTTTTGCTAATCGCCATGAACTCAAATACAGTGCTACAATTTGTGGAGTTAACATTCCTTGCAAGTTATGCATGCAAAAATCAAAAAACTTAAAGGGCTGAAGGTGCATCAGATAGATAGTTTATGTTCATCAGCTTAACTCAAAAACCAATCTAGAAGGCATGACATAAGGCAATTTGTAAAAAGCATCGAAACATATTTTACATATGTAAATCCTAAACTTACCGGAAGGACCATTACCACCGGTCCCAAGGCACACCTCCCTGCTACATATCCATGAACTATTCACGGTAAAGTGAGCACTTTTGAATGCTCTCTCATTTACAATAATAGTTAAAAAATATATTTTATTTTAGATTTAGAATTTAACTTCTGATTGCGGAGGAATATACAAACTGTCTTTATTACTTATATGGCAGTATTTATTTTTAAACGTGGTTAAAGGATAAAAAATAGCCGAAAGGAAAAAGCAACTAAGGCCTCAAAGTGCTCAATTTACCATTAACTGACTATAACAAAAAATTACCCTGCCAACTACACGCGCACCTTTACAAGTTCCCGATTAAAGTGGGCGAGATAGCACACGCTCGCCAGCCACCAGTCCGGCAAAACTTCGGCGAGCCAAATGAAGCATGTGGTAGAAGGAATGGAGCCGAGATGGAGTTAGAGCAAAGAGATCACTATAATGAGCAGCGGTGACCACATATCGTGAGCACATGCCCCATTAGCAACATATTTAGGATTAATGTTGGAAATTGGTTTGCAATACATTGTGTAGGAATCCAACATAAAATTGACATTGGTCCAACATTGGAACTTGGTTCGCAAATGTTATGTAGTAATCCAACATAAAAATGACTTTGGGCCAACATTGTTTGCCAATAAAAATCATCCTAATATATTCAATGAAAATTATGTTAAAACATACAATAAAATACATATACATATGAAATAATTGAAAAAAGCTGTTAAAATAGAGAATGTGATAATTCTTATTTGTTGGTGGAACATTGGATAAACATGTGAAAGACAACGGTTGGTGTTTTGTAAATGAGTGCTCATTGGGCCAACATTGTTTTTCAACCAAAACCCAACCTAATCTATTTAATAAAAATTGCGTTAAAACATATAATAACATACATATATTAACACAATATTTAAAAAAAAATTTAAATAGAGAAAGTGGTAATTTTTTTATTCGTTGGTAGAACATTGAATCAACATGCTAAGGGGAACAGTTGGTGTTCTGTAAATGTGTGCGCATTGGTCAAACATTGTTTCCCAACCAACATGCCACCACATATGTTAAATGAAAATTATGTTAAAACATACAATAACTTACATACAGGATGCATATGAACTGTAGCGAAAAACTTCTCGAGGTGATTACTCATCAAAACGTAGGTCAAAAATTTACAAACAACATATTGCCTAAGTCTGTTCTGAAGGGGCGAAAACAGCCCTTGAAAGTGTAGTTGAAGGAGATGTTTTTTGGTAGTAACGCAGCCAGAGTGAACAATAAATGTCTTAGTTTCTGGATGCTGCATTATTAAATGACGAAGTATAAAGCACAAAAATATGGGCTACAATATAAACCCCCATCCGTGAAAAGTGAGAGGTTGGCAGTACATTTGTGCAAATAAAAATTTAACTGTTTAACTTTTTTTGTTGTTTCCTGTGGATTTGTAATCTACCATACATGGTGAAAAAACTTCCGTCTTTTGTTTTTAAGCTCTATGCAACCGTTTTCGAGAAATTGATTAATGCCTAAGAAGGTCACGTGGGGTGGAGATGGAGAAATTGCGAAATGACATGTTGGTGAAACGGGTGTGCCCTCAAAAAAGAACCATGCCCAATGGTAACGTCTGCCCCGTTTCCCAGATACGAATATTCGTGTCGACCCCGCCGGGAATCGAGTCCAATTTGCTGTGGTGGGAGGCGAGCAGCCTGGCCACTGCGCCACCATGGGCCCTACTTGTATGTCACAGATAGTTTGTTGGGGTAGTTATGATTAACATATGAAACACGACGTGTTCCAACATTAAATTTTGTCATTTAAAACACCAACATCATGCACCGACAGCAAACATGTTATGTTGCAGACGCTGAGTTTCATTTTTGGAAAATTATGAATTAATTTCTCTAAAACAACGGTTATTAGCTTAAAAACACAAAACGGAAGTTTTGTTCATCATGTACGGAAGATTAAAAATCCACAGGAAACAACAAACAAAGTAAAAAAAAGTTACATTTTTCTTTGTACAAATGTGCTGCCAACCCAGCACTTTTCATGTATGGGGGTTGATATTGGAACCCATATTTTTGTGCTTTGTAATTAGTCGTTTAATAATGCAGCATCCCGAAACTCAGGCATATATCGTTCATTCTGGCTCTGTTACTAGCAAAAAACATCTGCTTCAACTACACTTTCAAGGACTGTTTTCGCCCCTTCGGAACAAACTTAGGCTATATTTCGTGGCCTATATTTTGATGAGGAACCACCTCACGAAGTTTGTCGGTGCAGTTCATATCCCTCCTGTATATTAACGTATTTTTTTAAATGTTAAAATAGAGACTGTGATGAATTTGTAATCGTTAGTTGAGCATTAAATAAAGGTGTGAAATACATTGGTTCGTGTTTTCGAAATATGTGCAGGTTGGGCCATGTATTCCAACCAAAACCCAACCTTATCTATTTAATAAAAACTGTGTTAAAACGTATTATTATAACATACATATATTCATGTACAAACGTAAAAATATTTTAAAATAGAAAAAGTGGCGAATTTTTATTTTTTGGTGGAGCATTGGATAAACTGGCTAAATACAACGGTTGGTGTTTTGTAAATGTGTACGCATTGGTTCAACGTTGTTTCCCAACCAAAATATTACCTTATATGTTAAATTAAAATAGCAACCTACATTGGCACAACGTTGGCACTTGGTTGGTAACGTTGGCTATTCGTTGGGTTGGAGAACACACATTAATACAACTGTGCCACAGCACAAATAATACAAAGACGATTTCACCTTTAAGCTCTGTAATTTAAGAATATTTTACAAGTTAGAAGCACCTTAGGATTAAACATTTGCATTGAACATTTACAAAATCAATCTGACATATAAAATGGTATACGCCAAAAGCTCACAATGCAAAAAATATGGATTAAAATACTCATACAAATAGATTAAATTAGTCTTTCAAAATATTGCGTAGCTCAAAGTACAATAAATATTTAACCGGCAAACAAGCCAAGTAGTGTAAAACGTTACAAATACATCAAAAAGTAACTCTGTTGATTATAAATATTTCAAACACTCATACAAAAAATTAAATTGCTGCGAAATAGCTTATTTAAAACTATTACGTCACTCCAAAATATATAAAAAATATTTAATTGAAAAAACTAGCAGAGTATATCGAAACGTTTCTAAAATACAAACAATCGCTTTAATTATTAGATAAATTCAAGGTATTTAGTGGAGCAATATGACTAAAGGAGGGCACCGCTTTAGGCCCAGTAAAGCCTCCTTTACATGACAATACAAGTTAAAATTGGAAATAAATTACTATGCTAAAATAGTGAATCGACGGCGGCAGTCCGTAGACCCCAACCATAGCTCCATCGAATAAATAATCTACAACGACAGTTAGAACACTTCTAGAGACTACGCCCAATGCGTAAGTCATGGTAGCACAATAGCGACAAATAAACTTGAAGTAAATTATTGGGCAGCAGACAAAAACTATACACAATACCTAAAACAACTGGAACTATGCAGAGAAGTAAGAAATTAGTTAGGCCGAAACTACAAATTAGTCAGGCGTCCAAAACCACAATTTAGAAAAAATCTAACTCACTGCAAAGCCCAATACAATCACAATACTATGCAACGCAATTATTTAAAAACACCAAACTGACCCATAAATGAAAAGCTGCGACCACGACTCACCGTTTTACAAGCTCCAGCATAATAGGCCTCTCACGCAAATACATTATTTAAACGGCGTCTCATAGCAACATCGTCCAAGGACGAGTAAACTGACAATTTTATCTCATATTACAATTTAAATTAGCTCTAGCAGGCGTCAACTAGACGATCTTCTTCACAAGCGTAGAATGAATGCTGCAAAAGGCGTGTAACAACTTATATAAACTAGCTCCTGAATAAAAATAAAAAAAACTGACATACAAGGAGGGGTAATCAAGGGAGGGAAATGAGGGGAGAAAACAGTGTTGGGCCAACAGAAAATGCCAACTCAGATTTGCTACCACGAAATTGTCAAGAGGTTACTTAGCACTCACGAGACAATGATGTGTAAGCAACATTATGCCAACAAAGGAAATTGCGATATTTCTGATGAAATAACATAACATTTTCATATGATGGTTTAAAAATAATGTTTTTAACACACAAACCACGTCTTATTTTAATTTGACTTCGTTGGTTATGTCTTGGTTATGTGCCGGAATACATACAGTCGGCATTTGATATGTACTGTATGTATACCTGTGTTGGGCCAACATTGTAAAACCTACATAATTTCACTAATAAAGAATATTCGTTTTGAATGAAAAAAAAAAACATTAATTTTCACAACATATAAAGAATTACCAAATTTAATGTTTCATTAAACTGTGTTTTGTTCCTCATGTGTAGAGACAATGTTGTGAAAATAACAGTTCGTGATTGGTTGTTATTATTATTATTATTTTGGGACAAAATTGTATCACATACATTATGCCATCATAGGATTGATTAATTTTTTCTTAATAAAAAATATATAGTTCACCATATTTGCTTAATTGTTCAAGATTTTTTTGCTTGGAGATTCTTTAAAAATAAACTGACTGTCGGTGGTTGTGTATTGGTTATTGGCTGGAATATATATTTTTATAACTGGTAAGTTTTAAATTCAGTTTTAAAGTAGTAAAATTTGACTTAGATACATACAAACTGTAACAGTATATCGGACTGCAATAGTATACATACCTATTTATTCATCTGTGACTATAAGTTACAGTAGTTTAGTGGATAACATTACAGGCTGATAATTTAAAGGATGCAAATTTGAATTCGACATCTACCCCGGAAATATACAGGTCATAATATAAAGTGAAATATGACAAATAGTGAGAATTTTTTTTTTNAATTCGACATCTACCCCGGAAATATACAGGTCATAATATAAAGTGAAATATGACAAATAGTGAGAATTTTTTTTTTTTAGTTGGTAAAATTTATTTAAAACACTGGTAACAAATGTTGGCAGAACATTGTTTATTGNATATACAGGTCATAATATAAAGTGAAATATGACAAATAGTGAGAATTTTTTTTTTTTAGTTGGTAAAATTTATTTAAAACACTGGTAACAAATGTTGGCAGAACATTGTTTATTGGTTGGCATTATGTATCTTGCCAAAACATTACCAACTGTGGGTAAATGACTGTGAATGCCTTTCTGAAAGCAAAATCCGCTACCCTTAAAAGATTGCACGCNTGGTTGGCATTATGTATCTTGCCAAAACATTACCAACTGTGGGTAAATGACTGTGAATGCCTTTCTGAAAGCAAAACCCGCTACCCTTAAAAGATTGCACGCAACCATAAAATTATTTTGGGCCAAAATTGTAGTTCAATTGGCAACCAACATAAAAGTCATGTTGGGGCAACGTAATCCCGCGGGACATTTCGGCGTTGGGCCAATGTAATAGGCCAATGTTGGCCTAATGGTGGAGCCAAACGTTGGGCCAATGTTGGCCAGCAAACTTTATTTACTGGGATGGGTGCTACCATCAACTTTAAGCCTCCAAACTAGGATTGTGCACTACTCGTGCGGTGCTACATACTGCTGTTCTAATCTGTAGCAATTGGTTGCATGCATGTTTTTGACTCAAAAGTAGTAGTGTTTTCTGCAGTTAAATTAAGCAGTTTGGGAAACCAATGGCACCATGAGATTAGCAGAACAGTTTTTCTTATCTGCCTATTAACATTCGGGAACCTCATTATCCAAGTGTCTGTCACTAGTGGTGTTTGTCACGAACGCTATTTTACCATTGTATCTCGGGGTGCAGGTGATGCATGGTGACTTCCATGAGAGCTTCCTGCAATTACATGGCTGCCCCAGAGCCAACCTCTGCTGCAATCCATCCACCATCACAGGCATGTGTGTATGTGTGGCAATGCAGGCGAATTGTGATGTCGATGGAGCCGAGGGCACCCTCTTACCACAATGTTAAACACTTGATTACAACAGAGTCCTTGTGGATGTCTTACAGCTGCACTAATTCAGGTTGGATGAACGTGTGTCTGCTAACCATGTCTATCAGTGCTGCTGTGCAATGGTTTTTGACCTCCATCGAGGCATGTATCTGCTGGGCCTTCGGCATAGTAACAAGCCCCATAAACAGCTGTGGGTCCATTCTTAGGAACTGCTGTATTTTTTGGTATGTGGGATGTCCCGCATCCAGTGTGTTTTCCCGACATATGTGATAGTTGGGGTTTGGGGTAACTTTGGTTGCTGTCAGCAGCATCATTCTTTATTTATCTTCGTCTACTTGCACTGTCATGTGTTATCCCTGGATGGTCGTGTGGGTGTTGCTTATTCACCCCCAAGCATGTAATGCTCCAGATGAGATGTCTTAGGATGCACTCAACACAAATTTCTTAGTGGACATAGCTTGACCTACTTAAATATTGTGTAAATTGAATACAAGGCAAAGACAATCGAACTAGTAATAATAAGATATAACAGTGCGTAATTCTCATTACACAATAATGCAATGAATATTATACTGAGATATGGATTGATATATATATAAATCAAAATATACAAAGCAAATGACTGACGTGACGGAAAATTGTAATTTAAGAAGAAAAAATGAAATACTGNTAATGCTCCAGATGAGATGTCTTAGGATGCACTCAACACAAATTTCTTAGTGGACATAGCTTGACCTACTTAAATGTTGTGTAAATTGAATACAAGGCAAAGACAATCGAACTAGTAATAATAAGATATAACAGTGCGTAATTCTCATTACACAATAATGCAATGAATATTATACTGAGATATGGATTGATATATATATATATAAATATAAATCAAAATATACAAAGCAAATGACTGACGTGACGGAAAATTGTAATTTAAGAAGAAAAAATGAAATACTGCTTTTAGAGAGGGCTTACAATTTGTCAGGAAATAAAATCTTGAACAGCAGCTGTCGGGACAGCAATATGTCATGCAATCAGGCGAGTTTCTTTTGTCAGCATTTATTTCTTAATATGCATAATTATGGTATACACAAACACTGAAGGCCTTATATGGATTATTGCCAAAGAAAAGGGTAATTATTGTTGAGATGTTTTGTTAACTAATCCAAGTCAATAAAATAAAAAACACTATTTTTTTAACATTCAATTTGACACCTTGCTTTGATAATCACCATGAAACCTAAATTGTTTGAATGATTAACATTATACAGTATGAGTATAAAAGAATACCCCAAATTTGAAGGTCTATAATATCAAAACCAAACAACCTTCAACCTTGGTTGACCAATAAAATTAACCGTGGAACCATGAATTTTGTTTACCACATATTCATAGATGTTCAATGCGACCACCACGAGCGGCCCGAACGATATCTGCGCGATAATATAACTCGTTCCACACTCATGTTAGCATGTCCGGTGTTACGGTTTAGATGGCGTCCGTAATTCTCGTTTTGAGGTCGTCAATGTTAGCCAGAAATGGTGGACGAAACACTTGATCCTTTATGTACCCCATAGCTGTTCGCGGATATCTGAACGAGACGTTGCCGCAACGCTGGATTGGTCGAGGAGCATCTGGTGACCAGGCTCTTCATCACTGGCCCCCAAGAAGCCCGGGTCTTACCCCGTGCGATTTGTTTCTATGGGGGTACATAAAGGATCAAGTGTTTCTTCCACCATTGCCGGTTAACATTGACGACCTTAAAACGAGAATTACGGTCGCCATACAATCCGTAACACCGGATATGCTGACAAGAGTGTGGAACGAGTTAGATTATCGCGTAGATGTCGTTTGGGCTGCTTGTGGTGGTCACATTGAACATTTATGAATATATGGTAAACAATCTTCACAGTTCTACGGTTCATTTGATTGCTCAACAAAGGTTGTAGGTTGTTTGGTTTTGAAATTATAGACCTTAAAATTTGGGCTATTATTTTATACTCATTCTGTACATGTAGAAATTTCAAAATTCACTCTGTTCATGGAATGAACTTGAGAGCCTATGGAGTGGACATACACTAAGGTGACAAAAGTCATCGGATAGCAATATGCAAATACACAGATGGCAGTAGTATTGCATACAAAATGTATAAATGGGCAGTGCATTGGTTGGGCTTTCATTTGTAGTCTAGTGATTCATGTGAAAAGGTTTCTGACGTGATTATGGCCGCACGATGGGAATTAACAGACTTTTAATGCGGAATGCTAGTTGGAGCTAGACGCATGGGACATTCCATTTCGGAAATGGTTAGGGAATTCAACATTCCGAGATCCACAGTGTCAAGAGTGTGCCGAGAATACCTAATTTCAGGCAGAATACATAATTTCAGACGCAGTGACTGACCGCCTGCACTTAAAGACCGAGACCAAAGACGTATGCGCAGAATAGTAAGTGTTAACAGACAAGCAACACTGCGTGAAATAACCGCAGGTATCAATGTGGGATGTACGATGGACGTGTCCGTCAGGACAGTGCGGCGAACTTTGGCTGAACTGGGCTATGCCAGCAGAAGACCGACTCGAGTGCATTTACTAACAGCACGATATCGANGCGGCGAACTTTGGCTGAACTGGGCTATGCCAGCAGAAGACCGACTCGAGTGCATTTACTAACAGCACGATATCGCCTGCAGCGCCTCTCCTAGGCTCGTGACCATATCGGTCGGACCCTAGACGACTGGAAAACCGTTTGCTTCTTTAACCCTCAAAAAGTATAATTTTCTCTCGAAATTGTCTCCCTTGTTTCCCAATTACTACCTTCTTTCGACCCCACATACTCGGATTTTGTTCTCCTTAGTAATGTTCTTTCCACTCCGTGCTCTTTCATGTAAACTTAGTCAAGTTCGCTCCACTGCCTCGAACCGCCATATTGGATTAAATCACGTCCACCAACTAAAATTATTTCATATGACATTGACCTATAACCATCGAAATCTACAATTTAGTTTTTCATTTGTGTTTACTAGAATANTCGAAATCTACAATTTAGTTTTTCAATTGTGTTTACTAGAAAAATAACAGGGGGTGTATTATAACAGGGCCAGTCATGTCGACATTGTGTAGGACATCTCTTCGCCATGTATTGCACTGTCGGTCAGGCCAGTCTAGTTCTATGCCGTCCTTGCTTAAAACTCAGGGTTAAATTTCTACCTTACTTCCAATGCTATTGTGTTTAACCTGCTGAGAATGTATTACAATATTAATCCACTCTAATTTTTTGTGCACTTCATTTCAAAATATACCTCTGTTCCCACATCATTCATTGTGCATATATAGTGATAGGCCATTACAGCAAACATTTAAATACTAACATTATATTTTGCCCACATAATTCCATTTATTTTTATGATCATGCTCACTTACAGTACTGACATGTAGTTGCATATCTGAAAACCAAGACCATCATATTTCCTATTTAAGGAAAGCAGGCAGGGCACAACACCAATAAGTAATACATTTTTAAAATTTAAACTTTATGTCTATATTACACACTGCAGCATACAAACATAATACGAAATCAGAATCCCAACAGTCTCCATACAATTGATGTAGCATCTTTTCAGCAAAATGCTCACTTTTAATGCAATGAATATAATCTGTTTAAATGCAGTTCAAGGAAGTCTACACTNTATATTACACACTGCAGCATACAAACATAATACGAAATCAGAATCCCAACAGTCTCCATACAATTGATGTAGCATCTTTTCAGCAAAATGCTCACTTTTAATGCAATGAATATAATCTGTTTAAATGCAGTTCAAGGAAGTCTACACTAGCAAGTGTCCAAGCAGAACCCTTAGTCATATACCCCTCTTCTTCAAGACAAAGTTATTCTATGAATGCCTCTACAGCCTCTGGAATACTATCAACATTGCATAATGCTTGATTCACAATCTGAATCGCTCGGGGACTGATGGCTTCATCCAAAGTCTGAGGCTAATCGTAGGTACACTTCAGCCAAACACTATATTTTATAGGACCTTCTTCAATTTATTCTGTTAACTGATTAATAATCCTTTGCTTAATGTGGTCCAGGTATGTACATGACTTTTGTACCGACAACATTATTTCCAATCACATAATCCTTTAAAGANTTGCTTAATGTGGTCCAGGTATGTACATGACTTTTGTACCGACAACATTATTTCCAATCACATAATCCTTTAAAGTACCCTTGAATGCTGATTGTTTCAGGTAGAATCCATTCAATTCTAGTACAGGTCGTTTTTTAGCTGTAGGAACTATACATTGGCAGTTCTTCTTATGTCTCTTCAGCTTGTTACCATGCTTGAACATATGTTTGCACTTGCCACATCGTCGCATAGCACATGCAATAAAGACCCTTCACACAAATAGTTTATTCATGCTTCCTTGCACTTTGACTGTAGGAAAATATCTTGTTGCAGTAGCTGCAGGGATAAGTTTTTTTCTGGCGGAGGTGTTCCATCCGATGGCACTGTCGGTGCCATGACTGAAGAAGACGACGGTGGTGCTGCTGCCGCATGTGTCCTATCTGAAGAAATCAATGGAACAGTGCCATTCTCAGACATTGATGGACCAGCAACCTTTGGCTAAATAATATATTCCAGTTGCTTACACGAGCTGAGACGAAGTGTCTTTCATGACTGATACTGTGAAACTAAGCTTCCTAACTGGGACCCAGCTGCTTATATACCTGCTGATGTTGAGTTTGCCTCATGTATTTGTTTTTGGTAACCATATTATTTCTGTAGGAATAGAGTATGACCCATAAAAAAATCTATATTATTTGGTAAATATTAAAAAATATATTTTATTTTTAGTAACAATAATTATACTGAATTGTTGTTCGTGTGGGTTGAGTCGGATATGTATTTATTACGAAGCATTTTTAGTATCTTTTATAACCACAATTTTTCGCCGAGCACATGTACCACCCCAATCCCAAATGTTTTTAATAACAGACTCTGGTCGATTTGCAAAGTGTTCGAAATTACTCGCACACCAATGAGATTATATGCATCGTCGAAGAACTGAAGGAGGGAGGCTACGTACGATGAGTTGGTNAAATTACTCGCACACCAATGAGATTATATGCATCGTCGAAGAACTGAAGGAGGGAGGCTACGTACGATGAGTTGGTTGGGAATCGCACACGAACTTCATGCGGCCGCCAGACGCAACTACCTTCGTCGCAAGGTCATGATTTGTGGGATGAACGACCCATTTCAAGCCAACCTCACCGAGATGATACCATATGCTCGACTCAACAAGGGCTACAAATACTGTTATCTATGCCTATAGAAAATTTGCATGGGCCAGGCCGGTTAAGCCGAAGAATGTCTGTAATGTCTCCGAAGCTATGGCGAATGTGTAGCAGAAAGGATGCATCCCAACTAATTTGCAAACCGACCAGGGCAAGGAATTCTACACTGCAAAGTTCAAGGTCCTGATGAAGAAACATAACATAAATCATTATTTCACATATAGCAATTTCAAAGCATCAATTATCGAGAGGTTCAACATGACTCTGAAGGGCATTATGTGGAAGCATTTCGCAGCGAATTGAAGATACAAATGGATTGAGCTACACCTGAAACTCGCCTGTGGGTATAATTCTACCATTAGTTATACCACTCGCATGAAGCCCGAAGATGTCAAGGAAGACTCTATGCTTCGGACAGTGTATACCATTCCGAATAGTAAGGACCCATGCAAGCCTAAAGCCAAAATCGGTGACCTGGTGCGCATCTCCAAACAGAAAGGCATCTTCGAGAAAGGGTTCACAGCGTATTGTAGTACCGAACTGTTTCGTGTGTGACGTATACATAACTATGCTCCGAGGACCTATTATTTCGAAGATCTAAACAACGTACCCATCGATGGCAGTAGATCCAGCCTACGTAGTTTTCAGACGTTTATTTGGTCGAGAAGGTTCTGAAACGACATAATGGAATGGCGTAGGTCAAGTGGTGGGGTTTCCATGCCCACTACAATTCCTGTGTCGCTGAAGAGGACATCTAGAGGTGAACTCGCCGTGGAAGAGGATGGTATATATATATACATATTTATTCAAGGACTTATGTGTTTCCTCATGCTGTACATTACTGAATAAAATTGTTTTTTTTAATATGATGTGTTTTATTTATTTTGTTAAAAAATAGAATTCAATTTTTTATTAAGAAGAAATTATTAATAAAAAAGGAAATACTCATGTTCGGAAGGAGTATCATCGCCAAAAGGTTTGAAATTTAATGACATGGGACATAGAAATGAAAAAAGTTTCATACTTAACAACAAAATTGTGAATGTGAAATTAGTTTATGTAATGATATGGGAGACATGCGAAAAAAACCTACTAACAACCAACAATCCACGACAACTCCGTTGGGAATCATGCCCGGTACGTAGTGGAGGGGAGTCAAGTCAAAACTGCCAAGGGCTACACCGAGATGAGTTAAATGTTTCATTAAAAAAATAATGTCACACGTGGTTCGGCGACTTACTCCATGTTTTTCCACCACAAAAAATAGTGACTAATGCAATGCTATTCAAATGAAGCACTTAGCTTTGCTCAAAATTATTTTTTACACTATATTGCTCTAGTAACATGCAGGTCCTGTTAGCACTTGAGCTACAGAAGAGTTCTTTCTCTCATTCTCAATTATTATCAAACGAATAAACTAACTATTTAGTTTTCATACTACCGTACTATATTCCGGAAACATATTTTGGGGGAAGTTTGTTCGCTACAAATGTTTTACGGTATTCTGCACACAAACTATGAAAGACATTGTTCTGCAGTAACACGTTGTAAAATGGCACAACACAACTAATTGTAATTACGTAATATCTCCAAAAAAAAAAAGACAACAGATTTCTACANGTAATTACGTAATATCTCCAAAAAAAAAAAGACAACAGATTTCTACAAAATTTGGCGAAAAAGGAGCACTATAGCAATCCATGTAAACTGATATGCTTTGAGTGTCCCAAATATGGCCGAAATATGTTTTTTCCCGGAGATATGACATAATTTTAATTTGTTATGCGACACTGTTTTACAATGCGTTACTGCAGAACAAAGTTATTTATAGTTTGTGTCCAAAATACCGTACAATAATTGTAGCGAATGCACTTATCTCAAAATATGTTTCGGCAGTNCGGTATTCTGCACACAAACTATGAAAGACATTGTTCTGCAGTAACACGTTGTAAAATGGCACAACACAACTAATTATAATTAAGTAATATCTCCAAAAAAAAAAGGCAACAGATTTCTACCAAATTTGGCGAAAAAGGAGCACTATAGCAATCCATGTAAACTGATATGCTTTGAGTGTCCCAAATATGGCCGAAATATGTTTTTTCCCGGAGATATGACATAATTTTAATTTGTTATGCAACACTGTTTTACAATGCGTTACTGCAGAACAAAATTATTTATAGTTTGTGTCCAAAATACCGTACAATAATTGTAGCGAATGCACTTATCTCAAAATATGTTTCGGCAGTNTTATTTATAGTTTGTGTCCAAAATACCGTACAATAATTGTAGCGAATGCACTTATCTCAAAATATGTTTCGGCAGTAGCTCAAGTCACCTGTAGCTGCCAATCGCCGTGAAATGCTTCAATATCTTCCCCTTCAGAGAACTGTTGAACCTCTCGACGATAGATGCTTTGATATTTCTGTACATGGAATAATGTTTTATTTAATGTTCCTTCATCAGGGCCTTGATCTTTGCATTGTAGAATTCCTTGCCCTGGTCGGTTTTGCAAATGAGTTGGGATGCGCCCTTCATGCAACATATTCACCATCGCTCCGGTGACATCATGCACATTTTTCGACTTGACTGGCCGGGCCAATGCGAATTTGCTATAGGCATCGATAACAGTCAATATATATTTGTAGCCCTTGTTAAGCCGAGCAGTCAGTATCATTTCGACGACGTCAGCTTGAAATGGGCCGTTCATCGTTCAAATCATGACCTTGCATGCTGGTAGTTGCGCCTGGTGACCACATGCAGTTCATGGGCTATTCCCAACCGACTCATCGTATGAAGCCTCCCTCCTACAGTTCTTTGACGATGAATATAATTTCGTTGGTGTGCGAGTATTTTCCAACCCTTTGCGAAGGGACCAGAGTATTTTATACTAATATTAGTGAAAAATGCAACACCAAGAAGGATACATGTGAGTGTAATGAACTTTATCCCACAGATTAGGTACATGGCAATACACAATAGATTAGGATTAAAGGACTGTACATGATCTCTATCACTGAAAAATCAGTATGGCGTGAAGCACCATGTTATGCAATCGGAGCCCCNTTAAAGGACTGTACATGATCTCTATCACTGAAAAATCAGTATGGCGTGAAGCACCATGTTATGCAATCGGAGCCCCTAAACATCGTGGCATGGAATCAAAGAGGACCTGGATATGTTCCTTAGGAATCTCTCTTCATGCGATTTGTATGCGAGTCCACAAAGTATCAACAGTAGTTGCTGGAGGACCAGGACGTACAGGTCGCCGACCAACCATATCCCAGACATGCTCGATGGGTGACATGTAGGGCGAACATGCAGACCAGGAAGCAGTGGTACCCATCGTTAATTGAAGAAGACTTGCACATTCCTCGCCACATGTGACTGGAAATTGTCCTGCTGACATATGGCATGTGGATTTGCCTGAAGGAGGAGCAATACCTCGGACTCTGAAACCTCCCTGATGTAGCGGTTGCTGTTTAGATTACCCTCAAACGTAGGAGTCGAGGTCACATGTTATATCCAATGGCACCCCACACCATTACACTTGGCGTTGGTCTGCTATGCTGCTTCACAATGCAGGCTGCCAGATTGTGTTCACGAACATAGCGTCTAACATGTATCAAATAGCCCTGAAAATCTTGAAATGACTGCCTCTATACAACAGTTAATACTGATCAGCAAATTAAATACAGTTAAATGTTGTATCTGATAGAATGTACAGTTTTAAATTTCTCGTTGGGGGTGATGTGTTTTTAGGGAAGGGGGTGGGGGTTGAATATTTCAAAACATAAAGCACTTCGTCATATCTCAGCAACCATTTAAACTATTTAAACCAAATTTGTTACGTTAATGGATCATCACACAAGCACTGAAATAAGAGAATGTTAGTGTTACTGGTATGCTATTTTGGAATATAGCAATACATTATAACTAACGCTTATACTTCGTATCTTGGAAACTACTAACCAAATTCCCACCAAATTTGGCATATGAGTAATACTTTGGTGGTCCATGTAAACATATGCTGTTTGAACACATCCAGAACTTATTTTCGAAATGGTGGTGATATAAGTATTTTAAGTTAATTGGCTATAGTTTCTCCACCATTTGAACAATTTCAACCATACTTGATGAGGTGTAGGTATCTATTACAGACATAAAATATGCCCTTAAATATTATTTTGTCCATCATTTTGTAAGACAGCACTGCATTAAAAAGTTTTTACATAATTTTTTATACACCATCATGTGAAAAAATCAACCTATTACTACCAAATTTTCCATACTAATAATACTACTGGAAGCCATGTAAATTGTTATATTTTAAGTAATTCGGGCATTTATTTTCAAAATGGCAGCCATATATATATAATTTGACCAATTTCAAATAACCGTGGTAAGATGTAATTATCTATTACAAACATCAAATATGCATATAATGGTTATTATTTTGTCTGCCATTTTGTAAAATAGCACCACATTAACAAATCATATTTTTATATAATATGTTGTAAACAACTCTACCATTTAATACCTAATTAACGAAACTAGTAATACTATCTAAATCTATGTAACATGATGTGTTTTAAGAAATTCAGACATTTTAAAAATGGTGAACATATAATATTTTTAAATTTAAGTTGCTATGCATACCACACAGTTGGAAACAATTTNAAAAAAAAAAAAAAAACTGGTATAGGCGGGCGTATGCAAATAACAGAAAAATGGAACCAATCAGAGTAGCGCGGTGCAATCGGCAGCGCCTATATAAGACAGCAAACGCCTGACAAAGTTGCTAGATCGGTTATTGCTGCTGCAATGGCAGGTTATCAAGATTTAAGTGAGTTTGAACGTGGTGTAATAGTCGGCGCACGAGAGATGGGATATAGCGTTTCTGAGGTAGCGATAAAACTTGGATTTTCGCGTATGACCATTTCACGAGTGTACCGTGAATATCAGTAATCCTGTAAAAAATCAAATCTTCGATATCTCTGCGGCCGGAAAAAGATCGTGAACGAACAGGACAAACGACGACCAAGGGAATAATTAAACGGACATATGTGTAACCCTTTCTCAAATTGGCGCGGATTTCAATGCTGGGGCATCAACAAGTGCCAGCATGCGAAATATTCAACGGACCATCATTGATATGGTCTTTCGGAGCCGAAGGCCCACTCATGTACCGTTGTTGACTGCACGACACAAAGCTTTACGCCTCGCCTGGGCCCGCCAGCACTGCCATTAGACTGTTGATGACTGGAAACACGTTGTATGGTCTGACGAGTTTCGTTTCCAATTGTATTGGGCGGATGGACACATATGGGTATGGATACATCCTCATGAATACATGGACCCTGCATCTCCACCAAGAATGTTGCAGGGAAGTCCACAAATCCATAGGAGTGCGAGGCGCTGGAGATCTCTTCTGAACAGCACATTGCAAGGCATCCCAGATATGCTCAATAATGTTCATGTCTGGTGATTCAGGTGACCAATGGAAGTGTCTAAAGTCAGAAGACTGTTCCTGGAGCCACTCGGTAGCAACTCTCGAGGTGTGGGATGTCGCATTGTCCTGCTGGAATTGTCCACGTCCGTCGGAATGCACAATGGACATGAATGGGTGCAGGCGATCAGACAGGATGCTTAAGTATCTGTCACCTGTCAGAGTCGTATCTAGATGTATCAGGGTCCCATATCATGCCAACTACACACGCCCCATACCATGACAGGGCCTCCACCAGCTTTAACAGTCCCCTGTGGAGATGCAGGGTCCATGTATTCATGAGGATGTATCCATACCCATACGTGTCCATCCGCCCAATACAATTGGAAACGAGACTCGTCAGACCATACAACGTGTATCCAGTCATCAATAGTCCAATGGCGGTGTTGGCGGGCCCAGGCGAGGTGTAAAGCTTTGTGTCGTGCAGTCAACAACGGTACACGAGTGGGCCTTCGGCTCCGAAAGCCCATATCAATGATGGTCCGTTGAATATTTCGGACGCTGGCACTTGTTGATGCCCCAGCATTGAAATCCGCGCCAATTTGAGAAAGGGTTACACGTCTGTCACTTTTAATGATTCTCATCAGTCGTCGTTTGTCCTGTTCGTTCACGAACTTTTTCCGGCCGCAGCGATGTCGAAGATTTGATTTTTTACAGGATTCCCGACATTCATGGTACACTCGTGAACTTGTCATACGCGAAAATCTAAGTTTTATCGCTACCTCGGAGATGATATGTCTTATCTCTCGTGCGCTGACTATTACACCACGTTCAAACTCACTTAATTCTTGATAACCTGCCAATGTAGCAGCAGTAACCGATCTAGCAACTTTGCCAGACCCTTGTTGTTTTAAATAGGCGCTGCCGACTGCATCGCGTTACTCTGATTGGTTCCATGCCTCTGTTATATACACACGCACACCTATACCATTTTTTTGCCTCTCCACGGTTTATAACACTACACTATTGAAAAAACACACTGTAAAATTTTAAAAATTACAAAAAATTAATGCAATAATGTTTAGTAACACAACACTATTAATTCTGTGTTGAAATCATCTCATATTCATTTCTTGTGTTTGTACTTTATATACCTTGCATATGCCAGCTTTTTCACGGTGTCTCCAAATAAGCGAGCACTGACAAGAAAGTGATGTAAATCTTTTCCAGAACCAATTCTATTAACATTTTTACGCCACGTGTGTATCAACATTTCAACAGCCAAAGAAAGAAACAGTTTTTTAGTACTGTGTTCCTTGCATTGTAGAAAACCCATATTCACTAATGTCCAAACCTGAGCACTTAAAAGTTTCAGCAATCCACTGCGATGGCCCATGAATGGTAAATCACCAACAACTATTTGTGCAGTTTGGGCAAAAGCTCCGCCGAACTTGGTATTTGGGCGACATAGTGCTTTGGGAGAAAATGCCCGAGCAGTTATTATAAAATATTATTTTCTGTTGCCTGTTGATGGCAAGTTATCACAGCATATTCTACACCATTTACAACACTTCATAATTGTTCATGCTAAATACCCACTTACATATGTCTTCACCGCAGCTGACAAAGAAGTTTTCATAATTTCAGTATCGCCGGAATGCAAGCATGTTACATACAACTTCAATATTTGTCTAGTTCAAACAACTTGGGAACAGTCTGCTTCAAGTGTTTCATTACACTCTGATTAATGCCAGTGTTGAATGGAATTTCAGACATCAACTTCACTATAGTCTTCCGTGAAGGCAAAGAAAACATTTTTGACATAAATCTGTACGCCTTGCCGCACAATGAAAGAGCTAAAATCTTGTCATCAAGTGAGAATCTTCTGCGCCTAGGTTTCAATTTCTGGGTCCTTACTTGCGACATGATGAACTGGTAGGTCATATCATCTACACAGGCTCCCAGTTCCTTAAAACACTCCATATTGCAGAAATACTCTGCCATTCCAAGCCTTTTTCGAAAAGAGCAAGACTGCTTTGATACAATTCTAGTCTGACTCTTCAATTTGGGAGACATTTTGTACAGGTAATTAGCATTGGGAGTCAACTGGTCTGGTCTCGTAACAGACTGGTGCCGTGGGCTGCTCGAATTTCTGGAGGGGAAAATTAATCTTTACCCAGCATTCCCATGTCTTTAATATGACATTTTACAAATTTCAGTTACATAAAACATTGTACAAAAAAACCTAAATGTGATATATAAGACACAAATAAATACAGCGGAACCCTGTTAAAACATCCCCTCTTATAACATTTTCCTGCTTAATAATCTGCCTCCTCTTGGTCTAGAAACATGTTTTTCAATACAAAATTACCTACTTCTAATATTTTCCCTTATATGAGGGTGATATTTTTCCAGGCCCTTGAGAAATGTTAAAACAGGGTTCCACTGTATCAG
>NQII01000212.1:67365-179838 GCA_002778355.1 Clitarchus hookeri
TGTTCCTGGAGCCACTCGGTAGCAACTCTCGATGTGTGGGATGTCGCATTGTCCTGCTGGAATTGTCCACGTCCATCGGAATGCACAATGTACATGAATGGGTGCAGGTGATCGGACAGGATGATAACGTATCTGTCACCTGTCAGAATCGTATCTAGACGTATCAGGGGTCACATTTTACGCCAACTGCACACACCTCATACCATGGCAGAGCCTTCACCAGATTGAACAGTCCCCTGTTGACATGTAGGGTCCATGGATCCATGAGGATGTCTTCATACCTGTATATGTCGATCTGCCAGATACAATTGGAAACGAGTCTCGTCAGACCAGGTAACATTTTTCCAGTCATCAACAGTCCAATGGCGGTGTTGGTGGGCCCAGGCGAGGCGTAAAGCTTTGTGTCGTGCAGTCAACAACGGTACACGAGCGGGCCTTCGGCTCCGAAAGCTCATATAAAATATGTTCCGTTGAATATTTCGGACACTGGCACTTGTTGATGCCCCAGCATTGAAATCCGCGCCAATTTGAGAAAGGGTTGCACGTCTGTCACATTGAATGATTCTCGTTAGTAGTCGTTTGTCTCGTTCGTTCACGATATTGTTCCGGCTGCGGCGATTTCAAATATTCTTTGTTTTAGCGGATTCCCGATATTCACGGTACACTTGTGAAATGGTCTTCTGGAAAATCCAAAGTTTATCGCTGCCTCGGGGATGCTATGTCCCATCTCTCGTGCGCAGACTATAACACCACGTTCAAACTCACTTAAATATTTCTAACTTGCCGTTGTAGCAGCAGTAACCAATCTGGCAACTTTTCCAGATGCTTTTTGTCTTATATAGGCACTGCCAATCGCATCGCTTTACTATGATTGGTTCCATTTTTCTGTTATTTGCATACACACGACTATACCAGTATTGTTTTGGCTCTCCAGTGTAGCTACTTGGCGAAGTTGTTTTAACACTGAAGTAGTTAGTACCTCGCGAGATTTCATGACAGGTGGCCAGCTGTGTGAGAGTGGTTATCTGATCAGCAGTGGTGTAGGTGGAATTTTAACAGAGATATATTCAAGAGTAAAAATGAAGTGTGCAAGTACGAGTGCTTCGAGGGCTGTGAATCTGCTATGTGGTAGGTGTTTTCATGATGGGTTTACATTTGGTGAAATTACACATTCCTGGTATTTGTTGTTTGAATATTTATTAGATGATGGGGTTATTGCATTTGAAAATTTTGAATGAAGTCCAGTCAATGTGCTACAGTTTTAGAGCTCACGTAAGACAGTGAATTTGTTCGTTTTCGCCGGGTAAGGCAATCACATGGCGGTAACTAATATCAGATGGTTGTATGCAGTTTCAAAAAGTATTTTAGGCTGGAGGTATCCCAACATAACTGAAAGGATACACATCTTCCTCATGGTGGCCAAAGATGTGCATCCACTCTGCTCATAGGCGAGATACAGAGGTTTCATTTTATTCACTGGTGGTGATAGATATGAAAAACATTTGTCCACAAAATTACTGAATATGTTCCTATCTAATTTAACTTGAACTAACCCCACAATGTGTATATCCCAATTTTACTTTATTACCTAACCAAAGATTGGTTAGATTAAAACCAATTAATCGTACATTACTTAAAACCCTAAAATCCTAGGTTAGAATAAAATCATAGGTTATATTAAATCGTAAGATTTCATTGAATTCCTAGGTTAGATTAAAACATATAAATCCTAGGTTAGATAAAACCCTAGAATTCTAGATAAGATTAAAAATGTAAATTAGTGAATCAATCATCGTGGAGTTAAGTTAGGTTAGGTAAGATGGACACATATTAAGAAATAGGGTGGGCAAATGTAAAATTAAAGTGTTTTCATGTTTTCTGTGGGTGTATTTGTAGGGATTTTACACCACAATTTCCTTGGTCTTCATAGCTCTCCCCACTATGGCCTATTTTAGGATGTTGACCTAACTGATAAATGCCTTTGTGTTTAATAACAAAGAAATACTGTTACTAGCTAATAATACAATTTCATCATAGTTTTTACCATAAATAGTGCATTTACCCCACAATTTCCCTGGTCTTCATAGCCCTCCCCAAACTGGCATATTTTAGGACGTAGGCGTAATCTTAAAATGCCCTCCTGGGTAATAATAAAGTAACATTTGAACTATGCAAAAATACATTTTTTTGAATTTTTTTTCATAATATACAATTGTCCCCTAAACTTAATAATTAACAAAAAATATTAATAAAATATGGAAACTCAATAAAATATATCTCCAAAACAAATGTTAACAAAAGAAGAAAGTGATCTTTAGCAAAATGTTGACCTTGAATATACAAATTCAATTTTTTGAAGTAAAAGATTAATAGTGCAATCCTTGTAAAAAAACTTTTTTTATTTACTTGCACAACACTTAAATGTTTAAAGATAAATGTGGTGTAAAAAATGTGACAGATATACAAAAAGGATATCATTTCGAGTCCAAGAGTTTTCAAAACTTCCACTGTGTTTATTGGTGTGTGCCCCCATAAAAGCTTGATTTGCACACACAATATTTGGCTAGTTTCAATTTCTGTTTTATAACATTTAAGGCAGACCTGTACATAGTGGATTAAAATATTTGTTCTTTAAATTTCTTTATGGTGCTTCCAACTCGGTTGTATGCTTTTAAAGAGAAATTTATTAAATGTATTCTCTTGGTCTTATTCCAAAATAATGGTTTAATATTAGACGTATTTAACATCACCAAAAATATAAATTTCTGTGTTGTCCTGTCATAAATTTGCAACCTCGAATTTTAACCTACTCTTACTTTTTTTATTTATAAAGCAAACAAACTGAACACTGCTATTTGAAAGTTCATTTCAACAACCTTGAATCTCATTTAAGGTCAAATTTTTACTAAAATAATTACATTATTCTAATTCTTTACCAAATATCACTGTCTAGGTACTTGATTAGGTACAATTCAAATTCGCTGCTTTTCTAAATTAACCAATGCAGGCCAGTATTGACGGAGTATCACAATGGCGTATATATTGGAGTTGAAACAAATGAGCAACGAAATAACCTGAAGAGCCAAAAAAACTGGTACACCTGTCTAATATCGTGTAGGGCCCCTGCAAACACGCAGACGTGGCGCAATACGACGTGGCATTGACTCGAATAATGTCTGAAGGTATGCAAGAGGCAATTCACACCATGAATCCTACAGGGCAGTCCACAATTCCTTAGGAGTTCTAGGTGGTGGAGATCTCTTATAAACAGCACATTGCAAGGCATCCCAGATATGTTCAATAATGTTCATCTCTGGTGATTTAGGTGGTCAATGGAAGTGTCTAAAGTCAGAAGACTGTTCCTGGAGCCACTCGGTAGCAACTCTCGNTGGTGATTTAGGTGGTCAATGGAAGTGTCTAAAGTCAGAAGACTGTTCCTGGAGCCACTCGGTAGCAACTCTCGATGTGTGGGATGTCGCATTGTCCTGCTGGAATTGTCCACGTCCATCGGAATGCACAATGTACATGAATGGGTGCAGGTGATCGGACAGGATGATAACGTATCTGTCACCTGTCAGAATCGTATCTAGACGTATCAGGGGTCACATTTTACGCCAACTGCACACACCTCATACCATGGCAGAGCCTTCACCAGCTTGAACAGTCCCCTGTTGACATGTAGGGTCCATGGATTCATGAGGATGTCTTCATACCTGTATACGTCGATCTGCCCGATACAATTGGAAACGAGTCTCGTCAGACCAGGTAACATTTTTCCAGTCATCAACAGTCCAATGGCGGTGTTGGTGGGCCCAGGCGAGTCNAGGTAACATTTTTCCAGTCATCAACAGTCCAATGGCGGTGTTGGTGGGCCCAGGCGAGGCGTAAAGCTTTGTGTCGTGCAGTCAACAACGGTACACGAGCGGGCCTTCGGCTCCGAAAGCTCATATAAAATATGTTCCGTTGAATATTTCGGACACTGGCACTTGTTGATGCCCCAGCATTGAAATCCGCGCCAATTTGAGAAAGGGTTGCACGTCTGTCACATTGAATGATTCTCGTTAGTAGTCGTTTGTCTCGTTCGTTCACGATATTGTTCCGGCCGCAGCGATTTCAAATATTCTTTGTTTTACCGGATTCCCGATATTCACGGTACACTTGTGAAATGGTCTTCTGGAAAATCCAAAGTTTATCGCTACCTCGGGGATGCTATGTCCCATCTCTCGTGCGCAGACTATAACACCACGTTCAAACTCACTTAAATCTTTATAACTTGCCGTTGTAGCAGCAGTAACCAATCTGGCAACTTTTCCAGATGCTTTTTGTCTTATATAGGCACTGCCGATCGCATCGCTTTACTATGATTGGTTCCATTTTTCTGTTATTTGCATACACACGACTATACAAGTATTGTTTTGGCTCTCCAGTGTAGCTACTTGGCGAAGTTGTTTTAACACTGAAGTAGTTAGTACCTCGCGAGATTTCATGACAGGTGGCCAGCTGTGTGAGAGTGGTTATCTGATCAGCAGTGGTGTAGGCGGAATTTTAACAGAGGTATATTCAAGAGTAAAAATGAAGTGTGCAAGTACGAGTGCTTCGAGGGCTGTGAATCTGCTATGTGGTAGGTGTTTTCATGATGGCTTTACATTTGGTGAAATTACACATTCCTGGTATTTGTTGTTTGAATATTTATTAGATGATGGGGTTATTGCATTTGAAAATTTTAAATGAAGTCCAGTCAATGTGCTACAGTTTTAGAGCTCACATAAGACAGTGAATTTGTTCGTTTTCGCTGGGTAAGGCAATCACATGGCGGTAACTAATATCAGATGGTTGTATGCAGTTTCAAAAAGTATTTTAGGCTGGAGGTATCCCAACATAACTGAAAGGATACACAACTTCCTCATGGTGGCCAAAGATGTGCATCCACTCTGCTCATAGGCGAGATACAGAGGTTTCATTTTATTCACTGGTGGTGATAGATATGAAAAACATTTGTCCACAAAATTACTGAATATGTTCCTATCTAATTTAACTTGAACTAACCCCACAATGTGTATATCCCAATTTTACTTTATTACCTAACCAAAGATTGGTTAGATTAAAACCAATTAATCGTACATTACTTAAAACCCTAAAATCCTAGGTTAGAATAAAATCATAGGTTATATTAAATCGTAAGATTTCATTGAATTCCTAGGTTAGATTAAAACATATAAATCCTAGGTTAGATAACCCTACAATTCTAGATAAGATTAAAAATGTAAATTAGTGAATCAATCATCGTGGAGTTAAGTTAGGTTAGGTAAGATGGACACATATTAAGAAATAGGGTGGGCAAATGTTAAATTAAAGTGTTTTCATGTTTTCTGTGGGTGTATTTGTAGGGATTTTACACCACAATTTCCTTGGTCTTCATAGCTCTCCCCACTATGGCCTATTTTAGGATGTTGACCTAACTGATAAATGCCTTTGTGTTTAATAACAAAGAAATACTGTTACTAGCTAATAATACAATTTCATCATAGTTTTTACCATAAATAGTGCATTTACCCCACAATTTCCCTGGTCTTCATAGCCCTCCCCAAATTGGCATATTTTAGGACGTAGGCGTAATCTTAAAATGCCCTCATGGGTAATAATAAAGTAACATTTGAACTATGCAAAAATACATTTTTTTCATAATATACAATTGTCCCCTAAACTTAATAATTAACAAAAAATATTAATTAAATATGGAAACTCAATAAAATTTATCTCCAAAACAAATGTTAACAAAAGAAGAAAGTGATCTTTAGCAAAATGTTGACCTTGAATATACAAATTCAATTTTTTGAAGTAAAAGATTAATAGTGCAATCCTTGTAAAAAAACTTTTTTTATTTACTTGCACAACACTTAAATGTTTAAAGATAAATGTGGTGTAAAAAATGTGACAGATATACAAAAAGGATATCATTTCGAGTCCAAGAGTTTTCAAAACTTCCACTGTGTTTATTGGTGTGTGCCCCCATAAAAGCTTGATTTGCACACACAATATTTGGCTAGTTTCAATTTCTGTTTTATAACATTTAAGGCAGACCTGTACATAGTGGATTAAAATATTTGTTCTTTAAATTTCTTTATGGTGCTTCCAACTCGGTTGTATGCTTTTAAAGAGAAATTTATTAAATGTATTCTCTTGGTCTTATTCCAAAATAATGGTTTAATATTAGACGTATTTAACATCACCAAAAATATAAATTTCTGTGTTGTCCTGTCATAAATTTGCAACCTCGAATTTTAACCTACTCTTACTTTTTTTATTTATAAAGCAAACAAACTGAACACTGCTATTTGAAAGTTCATTTCAACAACCTTGAATCTCATTTTAGGTCAAATTTTTACTAAAATAATTACATAATTCTAATTCTTTACCAAATATCACTGTCTAGGTACTTGATTAGGTACAATTCAAATTCGCTGCTTTTCTAAATTAAAGAAAACTTTCCGACAAAAAATGTGTTTTTCTGCACTTCTGTACATTGCCAAGTATATCAAGCAATTTTGTTACCCACATATGATACTTTCGCATAGATCACTAAGAACAGTGAAGCTGGTATTGCAAGTTTGCAGTAGAGTGGCACTCGCCCTAGGGCAGCTTAACTGCTCTCGGGCCTAATGCCCACATGAATAAGCAACTTTTTTAATCTATTGCACAGAATCCTAGCCAAAGAATAAGTAATTGTGTAAAAAAATCACAAATATTAACTGGGACATCCTAACCAAAATATAAACTACACAATATAGGGGAAAATTTTATAAAACGTTTTTCCTGACACAAATGTTTACTCCTCTTACTTAATTTAATTCTACGTTTATAATAGTGCCAAAACCACACATTGTTACGGTAATTTCGCTATAAAATGCAAAAACTGCGACACTGAACTAATGTACCCTAGAATCGAATACACTTGTTTCACAACTGCAGTGGACCACTCCTACGTGATCTGGCATGGCCACTGTCATCACGTCATCGGCCCACAGTCGCTGCACCAGGGCAGCCCGCAGAACACACACGTCGTGCATCCCGATGCGGGTCCGCATCGTTCAATTGGCAATGCGTCATGACCCGATACAAAGTGATCCAACCGAGTGCTTGTGGTGTCCCTAGAGAAATCTGTGTAATTAGGATAGGAATCAAGTGTTAGAATGTGTAGTAAATAGCATTAGAATTTATCGCCCATGGGCAAATGCTCGTGAAATTCGCCCTAAGGGGATTGCGAAGTAATCGCAGAATAAATGCACGCCACATGCATATTTAATGAGGTGTAGATTAGCAAGGCTAGGGTATTTTAATAGTCATATATAATTTTCCGAGTGCAATTGTGTGTATAATCAAGCCAATTAGTGACGTGGGAAATAATTAGTATTTCTTTAAACCTGACCGTGCTGGTCGTAGATTGTCCCAAAACCTAACAGACCTAAATTTCCCACGTGCTCTGCAAGGCACCAAATAATCATGTTTTGTATTTAAATTAGTGCTTAATTAAGAACTCCTAACTTTTTACAGGATTAAGAAAACTCACTCAGAATGTTTCAGTGTGTAATGTGTATATGTCTCAAGTTCTATCTTAATGAGGTCAGTTAATTAAATTACCTCGCAGAGTGGAGCGAGCTCTCGGCAAGGACGCTGCTCGCCCGCACCATCTCCGGCAGTCTGATTCCATGGGTCTTAGGTGCTGCATGTGCATCGCATCGTGGGTGACCTTCATAATTGTTCTGAACACTTAACTTCAATAGATTAAGGTAATTTACTGGAACTTTCATTTAGTTTACCATCGGTCTTCCCTGCTTTCGCAGCACCCCCCTGTCTGCCCAATTTACCGAACTTGGAGGTTTAATTACTAACGTAAATTTTCGTGCTATTCTTACTTTTTGTATAGTTATGGTCACTGGTGGGCCTTGTGAATCAGGTACGCTTTAATTTGCATTGCATAAACTGTGTACACTAATCGGCAATACAATTTACTTGAGTTAACCGAAATTTGTGAGTTCTCATTTTAGTTTTGTATTCCAGGCTCTGGCCCTATCCAGGAAGTCATCGAGGCCTCAGAGAGGAATCCTTAATTTATAAGGAAAAAAGGTAATATTAAGGCATGATGGGGAGCCTTAATACCCCAGCTAACATAATGTTTTCCTGTAAATTTGTACTGCGTGTGTCAGGGGATACAGCCACATGGTCGTTCGGCCCAGCGATCCTGAGAACTGTGACTTCGTGTTCAACCAGTGTGCTGGCGCACATTCTATTCGAAATAGGAATATTGTGTAATATTCTGAATTTTCTTAACATGTGACGTGGTCGAGGTTACCCAGGGCTGGTTGAGTGTTGGATTGCCTGGTGCCATAACCCAGTAGAGAGTTAATCATGAGGGTCGTTCGGTTGACAGCCCTGGGGGCCCTGAATATCTTAGTCAGTTTGTTGATTATGTTGTTATGTACTTACTGTTGCACTATTTATACCTTATGACAAGACTGTAGGCCGTCTTGTACTCCCGAAATATACTATCAAATTGTGGGCGATGCTACAAAGGGTGTAGTAACCTACAATTAATCGACACACATTCCACTTTGTAAAGTTTTTTAAAAACTGTGCTTGCTAACAAGTTAATAATGCATGAAAATGGACCCAGCACTTACGGCCTGTCGGTGAATTTAGCGTCAAATAAACGTGGTATTATGTTGATACGTGATAGCGTTAAGCTTTCCGGTGAGAGGGCAGGTGGATCTCCCCTGGGTACAGTAAAAATAAATAAAATAAATGTTCCAGTTAATTAATTTATAATTGCAGAGAAGTAATTACAGCTTAAATGATGGTACCATGGGGACTCGCCGAGAGGGCGACCAATACCTCTGGTCTGGTCCGAGTGCTGAGACAAACTGACCCAGTGACCTTGGTTTCCACCATGAGTAAGGAGAACCAAAAACAAACTGTGAATTATGAAGCACAACTTAAGCTTTATGTGATATGATTGCAATCGTGAAAAATTGTATAAACTAAATTAAAACATTGGTAACACCCCCCTTTATTAACGAATGTCTGTTAAGATTTAAGTTGTGAAGTTGACGTGGCATGTCACCACACTAAATTACATGTTACAAGGATGGAGGCCTTTTTAGGCAATCTCCCTTTTAGAAAAAAAAATACATTTAACCATTAATAAATACACATTGATAAATTATTATGTTTTCTCATAAAAAGTATCTGAATTTCACTACCTGTGATGTGTGTGAATTTCACTGGCTACAGTGTTGCCAGGTGGCTGTCTCCTGAAGGGATTGATGAGTCCACCTGCGCAAAAAGGTGTGGAATGCCATTCTCGATTGCGGTTAACACAATAAAACACACCCCTGACTGTAGCTGTGAATGCGGTGACAGAGTTTAGTGTGTTTGTAAAAATGCTGCACACTACCAGGTAACACTTTGGGGGGGGGGGGGACTTATCACTTCATCTTCGGCCTACAAGCCAGTTTGATGCCACTTGGTGGTGTGCCATGTCGTAGGTCGTGGTGCGAGCTGCTACGAAGCAACGACCAATTGCCAGTGTGCCCAACGGCTGTGGCTTTGGGGTAAACACAATTTTGGTTTGCCAACATATTTATTAAAAGAGATACCTCTTGTAATAAATTAGTACGGTGGTCTCTTGTGTTATGTAATCCTTGTCGGCAAGAAGGTGCAAGTTCTGTTCTTGTCGACNTAATAAATTAGTACGGTGGTCTCTTGTGTTATGTAATCCTTGTCGGCAAGAAGGTGCAAGTTCTGTTCTTGTCGACTTGCACTACACAGTCTTGGTCTGATGTGGTTGATGCAGCTCGGTGTAGCTGATGTGGTTGTTGTGACTGCAGTGGTNTTGCACTACACAGTCTTGGTCTGATGTGGTTGATGCAGCTCGGTGTAGCTGATGTGGTTGTTGTGACTGCAGTGGTCAGAGTGGGCACAAGTTGCTCGTGGATTCATGATTCATGTCCCATATTCGCTGGACTGCTAAGGTAATGTTAGAACTTTGTGAAATATTTAATAATTTCATGATTTAAATCATAAAGTTATAAATGTAGGAAAATGTATAAAATAAAACATAATATGAAAAGGAAATAACAGTTTTTCACTGACACAAAATTTGTCCAGTTTAAGTTAAAATAGTTTGTTTCCATACCTTTGTTGCNAGGAAATAACAGTTTTTCACTGACACAAAATTTGTCCAGTTTAAGTTAAAATAGTTTGTTTCCATACCTTTGTTGTACAAACTATCATACCAAGTAGCATCGAATTATACTGACTGGGAGGGTTGTGTTCGGCATTCTGTACTTGCACTGTCCTTTGTATTGTTGATTTCNTAGCATCGAATTATACTGACTGGGAGGGTTGTGTTCGGCATTCTGTACTTGCACTGTCCTTTGTATTGTTGATTTCACTTTCTTCGGCTCTACACTTTCCAGCCTCAGAAAATGAAGTGCCTGCAAACATAGGACAGTAATTTTATCTGTCAATAACACCAAAACATGCAACATACAACAAAAATTTTCACAGCAATTATATATCAGAGAGAAAAGCCTATCACATTATTTTGAAAATAGTTGCTATTACGAATTTTGTCATCAAACAGATCCAATGGTTAAAAAGGAAAATGTTCTATAAGACAATGAATTATACTACATTCACAAGCATTNTGTCATCAAACAGATCCAATGGTTAAAAAGGAAAATGTTCTATAAGACAATGAATTATACTACATTCACAAGCATGTTAAGTAATAGCTGAAACTTATGTGTGTGAGAACTGCATTTTTTAAATGGTTATTAGTAATGCATGTAGGTGGAAACCTACAACCTGTCATACATGCCATGTTGTAAATTTAACATAATACTTTATTTGCATAGAATTCCTGTAACTTGAGTCTTTAAGTTAATTATGGCTGAAAGCCAGAAATTTGANACATAATACTTTATTTGCATAGAATTCCTGTAACTTGAGTCTTTAAGTTAATTATGGCTGAAAGCCAGAAATTTGATTCACAAATAATAATGAGTTTGTTTCAGGACGAGGTGTTTTTGCCAATCAATTCTAGTAATTATGATTCATAAATTTTACCATACATCACAATCACAACTTAAGTTTGATGTAATAGTTTTTATTAATATTTCTCAGACAGTTAATTATACATGCATATTATAATTGTGTTGTTTTTGGGGAAAAATCTGAAGTGAAATGGTTTTCATTATGTGTGTACGATGTATGTTGCTTTATTACAATATTTAAGTGCTAATTTGAGACTGTAACAAATTCTAAACAATTCTTAGATAAGACATGATACTGCTGATGAACTCATGTTATTGCACCTATGTAGATGATTTAAGTTAGGTTGGTTTTAACGTTACCTGAGCTGTCGGGGACAGTAATGCAGACATCATCCGGCGACTATGTTAAGAAAAGTCAGAATAGTAAATAATACTCCTATTTATAATATAATGGGCGCCAGAACACTGGGTGAGCACGAAGTCACAGTTCTCAGGATCGTGGGCCGAACGACCACATGACTGTATCACCTGACACATGTGTTACAAATTTGTAGAAAAAAACGTTATATATACCCGAGTATTCAGGCTCCCCAGCACGNTATCACCTGACACATGTGTTACAAATTTGTAGAAAAAAACGTTATATATACCCGAGTATTCAGGCTCCCCAGCACGCTTTAATATTATCTTTTACCCTATAAATGAAGGATGCCAATGACTTCCTGGATAGGGCCAGGGCCCGAGATTCAACNCTTTAATATTATCTTTTACCCTATAAATGAAGGATGCCAATGACTTCCGGGATAGGGCCAGGGCCCGAGATTCAACACAGATATGAGAACTCACGATTTTTGGTTAACTCATGAAAATTGTATTGTCGAATATTAAACACAGTTACATGTATGCAATGCAAATTAAAGCGGACCTGACTCACAAGGCCTGCCAGCGGCCGTTACTATACAAAAAGGCCAAGAATAGCGCGAAAACTTACAAGGTAATTAAACCTCCAGGGACGGTAAATTGAGCTGATGGAGGGGTGCTCTGCGAATGCGGGGAAGGCTGTTGTTAAATTAAATAAAAGTTCCAGTAAATTATGTTAATCTATTGCAGTTAAGTGTTAAGATCAAAGTATGGAAGTCCCCAGCGATGCGACGCATGTGCAGCACCTAAGACCAGTGGAATCGGATTGCCGTAGATGGCGTGTTTAAGCAGCGTCCTTGGTGAGAGCTCGTAAACTCCGGGAGGTAATTGAATTAACTGACCTCATTAACATAGAATTTGAAACANGCCTGCCAGCGGCCGTTACTATACAAAAAGGCCAAGAATAGCGCGAAAACTTACAAGGTAATTAAACCTCCAGGGGCGGTAAATTGAGCTGATGGAGGGGTGCTCTGCGAATGCGGGGAAGGCTGTTGTTAAATTAAATAAAAGTTCCAGTAAATTATGTTAATCTATTGCAGTTAAGTGTTAAGATCAAAGTATGGAAGTCCCCAGCGATGCGACGCATGTGCAGCACCTAAGACCAGTGGAATCGGATTGCCGTAGANGCCATATATGGCGTGTTTAAGCAGCGTCCTTGGTGAGAGCTCGTAAACTCCGGGAGGTAATTGAATTAACTGACCTCATTAACATAGAATTTGAAACATATACACATAAAGACTGAAACGTCGTGAGAGACTTTTCTTAATCCTGTAGAAAGTTAAGAGTTCTTAATAAAGCTCTAATTTAAATACAAAACATGATTCTGCGGTGCCTTGCAGAGCGCATGGGAAATTCAGGTCTGTAAAGTATTGGGGCACTCTATGACCAGCACGGTCAGGTTTAAAGAAAGACTAATTATTTCCCACATCACTAATTTGCTTGATAAGACACACAATTGCACTCGGAAAATTATATAGGACCCTTAAAATACCCTAGCCTTGCTATTCTACTCCTCATTAAATATTAATGTGTCGTGCATTTTTTCTGCGATTACTTCGCTATCCTCCAAGGGCGAATTTCACGAACATTTACCAGTGGGCGATATATTCTAATGTTATGACACTTGATTCCTATCCTAATTACACAGATCTCTCTAGGGACACCACAGGCACTCGGTTGGATCATTCGTTGAACGATGCAGACATGCGTGTTCCGTGGGCTGCACTGGTGCAGCAGCTGTGGGGCGATGACGTGATGACAGTGGCCGTGCTCGACCATGCAGGAGTGGTCCACGTCAGTTTGTCACCCAAACAAAAGGCATTCACCTATAATAAAGCATGAACAAGGTAACGATGCCATTACTTCAATTAGCTTAGAAACACTAAATACATTAAACAATTATTATAACTCTGTAGCCTACTTGTAAATGTAAAATTAAATACATATAACCAATACATAATTGGTTGGGTATTTTCTGGCTGACACCTCTCTATTGTTTAATTTATTTTACTGCCACAAAACTTTAGCTTTGTGAATTTTCAATCCAATTTTTCTACTGTAGAAATTTGGCATACTTACTTCCTGTGGTGAAAAAAAACTTAACTAGGCCTACTTACACTGTCCAACATCCTGCACGCTGTGAGAAGGGAACAAGAATGAGTTCTGNAAAAAAAACTTAACTAGGCCTACTTACACTGTCCAACATCCTGCACGCTGTGAGAAGGGAACAAGAATGAGTTCTGTGCTGTTGGTACTTCATTCAAACCTGTAAATATAACAATAACATTTCTTATTCCTGAAAATGTAAGTTTATGTAATACTTAAAAACCAGTAGTTTAAATGTAACCATCAACTCAAATATTTCCTTTAATTTACTTTACAATAATTTTCAAATAATTCACCAATAGGTCATCATCTCCAACATCACATTTGCAACAAAATTCAGAATTAAATAAACTCAAATTAAAGGAATTTAGAAAAAAACAGGATATATAGGAAATTGGCAAAATGGGTTGAAGAGCCAACAGCATGAAGTTGGAGTTAAAATAGATGTTAAAATTTGTAGCCATTTTTCGGAAACATAGTAGTCCTTAACATAAATAATGAAGATTCGTAAAAAACAAACTTCACTTCGTAATAGGTTTTTTTAATACTTTATCTTGATATTTCTTGCAGATTTTATTGTAATTAATTGTGCAGTTTGGGAGTACTTCTTAATAACCACAAACAAAATTAAGAAAAATTGTATGTATCTGCTGTAACTTATAATGTTGAAACAATTGCATTGTTTCATTATTTGCACCACTTACTATGAAATCTAACCAGTTAAACTGTGAAGTACTAATAAATCATATAAATTTTCAAAAAATACACAAAATGCTTGGTGCTTGGCGAAATTGATAGCTAGCGCAGAGCCTCATTTAGATTTACGTACTTTAACATAGGCCTAGATCTGACAAAANGCTTGGCGAAATTGATAGCTAGCGCAGAGCCTCATTTAGATTTACGTACTTTAACATAGGCCTAGATCTGACAAAGATGTATGAAGCAGGTAATTTGTGTGGAACACAGACAATCAAGTCTTATAAGGGCGCTATGTACAACTTAAGATGAAAGGCAAAACACTTTTGTCTTAAGAGATACATATCAAGAAAATGATCTCAGTTTGTTAAAAAAAATATAAATTTTTTAATTCTTAATGTATTTTCTACGTTGTTTTGTACCTTATCTACATTACCAAAACCTATGATTTTTTATTTTATTTTGAGGACTGGCTGTTATAAAATCTGGAAACCTAACCATTGGTTTAATTGTGTTAAAGTATTACTTCTAATACGAATATAATCTAGTACAAGATGGGGTCTACCAACTTGTACTAACTATAAAATAAATTTCACTGTTAACTTCCTTTACCTACACAACCATGGGCCTTTTAAAACTTTACATACATCACAAATAACTTACTTTACCACAATCGTAATCTACTTACCAGGTAAATCCACCATAGCAAGAGAATAATGTTTGAGTCTCTTGGAGTCTGGAATTGTGCATATTGGTGAAATGTGTCTTCCACAAACATAAAATAGCTTGTAAAACTCTAAACAGTGTTTACTCCTTAGTTTCTCATTCTGTATCCATGTAAACCAAGTTTTAAAATAGTATTCTTCATAAGCAGGAAAGCGATGTCGTGATGATTCTGTATCGGTACAACCCGGAACACAGAACTTTAAAACACGACCCATGGTATCTTCATTTAAAATCCACTAAACAACAGTACATTTTCATGTTGTGCAGCTTTAACTTTTAAGAATATTACAAAATTAAAACTACCATACTCTTGATTTGACTGTTGATCTAAAGTTTTTCACTAGAAAACTCACCATTTCTCAAAAGTCCACAAAAACAAACACAACGCCATTAGTCGTTTACCTCACTACTAGCGCATGGTGGCTGCATACAGAACTACAATGCAACTTCAGTAATATACTTTCTATTAACCACCCCATGTAGCCACCTTGGCGAAGGAGAAAGGCGTGGTCATGCAACGAGTCTTCGTATGGATTAAACACACCACAGATACCACCCGAACGCAAACATGTTGTTTCGGCATTCATATATTAAAGTTTGACAGCTATTGCGAGCCAAACCATTTTGAAACAGTATGAAAAACTGCAGTTATTCTAAACCTTTAACCATTTATTTCATTAATGGAAATACTTTTTTAGTACTCGTGACCGTCGGTAGGTGACAGTGACGCAGCACTCGTTCGATAAATATTATTCAGACGACGTGTTTTAGAAAGTTATGTCTGGGCTGGAATAACATCCAAATAGCTTGGGTTTATATTATAGCATGTGAAACATACTGACTAATTAATAAATGCCACTATACCAGCCGCCATTTTGCATTCGGGTACAACAAATATACTTAGCATGGTTAGTTTGTAACCGAAACGAGCATTATTATTATTTAACATATTATAAACAATCGGATGAGGTTCCATACGAAACACTATGACATTCCCATACTAATACTATAATAATATTTATAAAAGAAAACTCAACACCAAAAAAATTAATATTTAAAATCCACGCATGGCGATCGCTAGCTCACTCGATAGGAAAAATATGTCTAATTGCTATACCAAACGAACTTCAGAATCAAACCAAATCACACATTAAGTATCTATTTGAAATGCAGATTCATATAAAACTGTAATATCAATAGAATAGGCATAGATGGGGAGAAAAAAATATTAATATATTACACTTGGCAGACAATCCACCATGAACACTTTACATAAACGAGTGTTATTACTAAATGAAAAACTAGACAGAAACGGATGTTATTATGAGGGTTATTCGGAAAGTAATGTCCGATTTCTAATAAAACATAAACCATCACAGACTTTTAAAAAAAACGTTTTTTGTTTAATTCTTTACATGCTTCCCTATTGTTCTATATAGTTTCCATATTTGTTTAAACATTTGTTATAACGTTCTACAAGCTTTTGTATACCTAAGTCATAGACGTCTGCCGCCTGTGAGGATAACCAGTCTGTAACGGCTTCTTTCGCCTCGTCAGCTGTGGCGAAGCGCTTGCCTACCTAAAGGCGTTTGCGGAACAATTGAAAATCGCTCGGCGCCAAGTCTGGACTGTATGGTGGGTGGTCAATCTGTTCCCATCCAAAAGATCTGATCATATTTTGGGTGTGAATGGCAAAATGGGGTCTGACATTGTCATGCAGCAACAAAACTCCGGACATCAGAAGGCCACGTTGCTTATTTCATATTGCGCATCGAAGTTTAGTCAGTGTAGCGCAGTAAGCGGCTGCATTGATTGTTGTTCCTTGCTGCATAAACTCGACTAACATGACTCCATGTCTATCCCAAAACACGGTTGCCATAACCTTGCGTGTTGAGATTGTCCGCTTGGTCTTGACTTTGTCTGGTGATGTCGGGTGACACCATTCCATTGTCTGATGTTTAGACTCTGGGGTCATGTGAGAAACCCACGTTTCGTCCCCTGTGACAATCTTCTCTGATAATTGATCACCTTCCTTATGATATTGGTCCAAAACATCAAGAGCACAAGCCATTCTTTTCATTTGGTGTTCCTCAGTAAGCAGCCTGGGAACCTAACGTGCGCACAATTGGTGAAATTGCAAATTTTCAGAGACAATTTTGTGCAAAGTTGTTCTACCCACATTCGGAAATTCCAATGCTAAAGTTGAAATTGTGAATCACTGGTCTTCACTGATCTTTTCGTCCACAGCTTTGACCAAATCTCCTGTGATCACTGATGGTGTGCCTGATGGCGGTTCATCATGCACATTTTCTCGCCTGTCCTTGAAAGCTTTCACCCACTTATGCACTTTGCTGTCACTCATCGCATTGGGACCATACACTTGACTTATCTGTCGATGAACTTCCGCTGCTGAAACGTTCCTTGCTGTCAAAAAGCGAATCTCTGACCGTATTTCACAGTCGGGGTGGGCTGATCAATTGTTTTAAACATTTTGAACTGACACTGTAAACAGCACACTGAAACAATACCAATGCAAATGGCGTTGTTTGACGAGCAAGGCGTGCGGGGAGTCGGTGCGCATGCACATTACAATGTTCGCGCGACATTCGATTAGTTACGGCGATTCGGACCTTACTTTCCGAATAACCCCCGTAGAAATAAACAATCTATATAACACACACATACCTATACTGTAATAATGTAAACGAAAGTAATATTTATAAAATACCAATGGCGACCACCAGCTAAGTCATAAAAATTAACTAGTCATATTATTGCTTTATAAAATACACTACAGAATCAAAACAAATTTGTCATGAAGAAACTATTTGAAACGTACAATCAAATGAAATAATAACACCTGTAGCCAAGGGATCGACAACGAAGAAATATATATATATAAAGAAGGCGTACACATTGGGGATAGTTGTGTAGTCACTGTTATGTGTAACGAGTTTTATAACTACAAGGAATATTCAACAGAATTGGCCAAAATTACAAATAAATAGACTNCACTGTTATGTGTAACGAGTTTTATAACTACAAGGAATATTCAACAGAATTGGCCAAAATTACAAATAAATAGACTATGTTCCGCCCGCAAACTCGAAGTGTGCAGATAGAAAAATATTCACACATAAAAGGGAAGTATGGAGAATTTGTGTGTCCCATTTATATTATGGATGAGATTTGGACAATGCCTAACAGTGAGTGTGAGTCGAGGTTAGGATGGAGCTGTATCGAAATTACATGATGTAGGAAAATACATTTTCATTGTAACTGGGTGGTCAATGGCTAAAAGAATAATTTTTTCTCACATATGAAAAGAATAAAATAGAATGTAGCACCCTGGGTATCGAAGATTGATCGAAGGATTGGGATAGAGAGAAATATTAATAGTAAGATTGTGAAATAGTGAGGTAAATTATAATGTTTGGGAGGAGGAGGCTTGATGATGATTGTGGAGGATTGCTGGTGATTGAGGAGGAGGATTGGTGAGGATTATGGGGTGGATTTGTTAGGATTGGTGAGTTTTGTAGAAGAGGATTAGTAAGGATTGAGAAGGATAGCTGAGAATTGAGGATGATGATTGGGGAAGAGAAGGAGGATTGTTGAGGATGAGTATGGGNAGGATTGAGAAGGATAGCTGAGAATTGAGGATGATGATTGGGGAAGAGAAGGAGGATTGTTGAGGATGAGTATGGGGCGGGGAGGTGGAAAATGATTGATGTCTGAGAAGAACACAATATATGTCTATTACCTGAGCTGCCCTCGTACATTTCAGTCTCAAGAGCCTATTGGTTCGCTAACCATAGACAACTATGTTTTAAAAAGTGTTGGTAGATGCTGATCCATACCACGATGATTTCATAATTGAGCAGAGAGTCATTATTCAATGGTGGGCATTGATTGGTCACATACAAACATTAAAAAAAGCTGAATCGCATATTTTTATTCCAACAAAACCACCGAGATAATGGATAATGTGCGGATTCCGACATCTTGTAATAATTAAACTTCAAGAAAGGATACCAGAAATGTAGTTGTGAAACTGATGAGTGGTTCTGCTATATTCTATGTACAATTTAAAAACTAAAAAATGAAATAGTTCTTGTAATTACAAGGAAAAGAATTTTTAAACTCGAATAATAAATATAGATTTTTTATGTGATATACACCATGCTTACAAAAACATATGGCTACCAGAAACAAATGCAAGGGGCAACCTCAACATCAGTAGGTATATAAGCAGCTGGGTTCCAGTAAAGAAGCTTAGTTTGACAGTGGCAGTTATGTAAGACACTTCGTCTCAGCTTGTGTAAGCAACTGGAATATATTATATAGCCAAAGATTGCTGGTCTATCAATGTCTGAGGATAGCACAGTGCCATCGACTTCTTTATATAAGACACCTACGGCATCAGCACCACCATCGTATTCTTCAGGCATGGCACCGACAGTGCCATCGACTTATACAGTATCTCGACGGTGTTTGGGAAAGCACTCGCTTCACCCAACACCGCGCGAGTCAGCTGAATGTCCCACTTTTATCCGAACTTATGCGCAACATCAGTATAGCCTCGTGGTTCAGATCACAACCGAAGGGCACGTACTCTCAAACTCAGTGCTGTGCCATCAGGGCGTAGCACATGTGAAGGTAACACCAGGCATACGAACATCCGATGCCATTGTGCAACACTAAGTGTTGGCAAGTGTTAGTGGTCACCCAAAGCAGATCAAAATCGTTCCCATTTTACACAAAGTACAAACCACAAGTAAACTGTGCTAAGAAAGATAATTACAAATTTCGTTAGAGTGATGTGTCAATGGCTTCCTAATTGGAGAACGGGTTTCACCCATGCCAACATATGTTTAGCCCCCACAGGCATCACCTGATGGGGGCAGCTCACTTTATGTGTTTAGTAGGAATAGTGAGCGTAAATGTGTACATGCTTATTTTTGCAGCATTCAACAGGTTTACAAACTCGGATATACACTTTTACCGCACTACGCACTCATAAAGCTAACAGCATGAAAGTGCGATATTATGAATAATTAAGTAGCTTGTTTAGTATAGAGAATATGTCAATTCTGGCTAAGGACAATGTTCACTCTACATTTAGTTAAGCGAGCTTTCCCACCCATGCATTGTAAACAATTAAGGGCCTAACCGTATTTTGCATTTCTTTTACACTCACATGTTTCCGACTACCACCATCCTCGCATCAAGTGGCCAGAAAGATGCCAGCAGCCACTGAGTCTGACGTGGACATTCAATGGAGCACGCCACGCGGTTCGCATCTCCCAGACAATTCATCAACTTCTTTGTCTTCCACAATACACCTAAATATTTAACTTCTTTTTCGACCAGAACAATATAAGTTAACGCACCTTCATCGCCTGGGAGGAGCAGCTATCCATCTTCTGCAGACCTACTGCCCCAGGAGTGTGAGTTCAACTTGCTAATCCGGAGAGCACACGCTCATCTTTCCTGCGTGTGCCCCCGACAGGCTAAGTGCGTCGGGTCCACTTAATGACGTCAGCACCATCAACTGGTTTGCAGTGTCGAAACATCAATAAATGACTGCAACCCTCAAGTCAGCATTTTGATTTACAGGCCTTGCCTCATAAAGGCATTTCGGGAGCTGGATTTACAAATCAGCCATTCTAAGGGTTTTTAAGTGTTTTCAGTGTAACATGTACTTTTATCAGTTTTGAATCGGCATGTGATGTGGACTTACAACTCCACATTTAGCTATCTTGTTACCACCTTAACTGTACACCTCACAACGGGCACCCGCGGCGGTACTGGGCCAACCACGACTGGCCAAAGCTAGCAGCCTATCGAACTGCAATTAATAACCCTTCAATTNACTCCACATTTAGCTATCTTGTTACCACCTTAACTGTACACCTCACAACGGGCACCCGCGGCGGTACTGGGCCAACCACGACTGGCCAAAGCTAGCAGCCTATCGAACTGCAATTAATAACCCTTCAATTGAGATGTAGAGGATCGGGAGAACCACCTAGACACCTGGGTGACTTGGTCACTACCCACAACAACAGACCACTTGGTAAGAAATCTACAAGACATCTTTGGTGAGTATTTCCCGCCAGAACTAAACACCAAGAATGATGCAGCGGTGATGTCACTACAATTCTCCAACCCCGACCCCATGTCATAGGCGTCCTTCCGGTGCAGCTGAAAAAAGCCACTTTTAAATTTTTTCAAAATTTAGAAAAATTTCAAAAGCAACATTTTAAATCCCACTATGCAGAAACTTTCATATACCATTGTCTCACGACTATGGTACCCTTCTGGTATGGCCACGAAAGCCATTTGATAAACTTAAGTAACTTTTGAAAAATTCTAAAGTTATGTTTCAAAATTTTATAAAGATTTTTCAAACAGATTTTAAACATTTAAAATGTGCTAGGCATTGTGAAATTCATTTAAGGGCATTCTAAATGTGTTGCATCAAGCTACATGTTATAAACAGGGCAAACAAATCTGTTTTTTTTTAAACCACCTTACAAGTGATGGAACATTATGTAAACTTTACAAGTGTCAAGTGTTACAATGTAATGTCATCTGGATGTGTCTCTAAACTCCCTCCAGGTGTTATGTACATGTAAATAGCAAAAAAAAAAACTGCATTTAAATCACTTTTGTAAAACAGTGTCAAAACTGGCAAATGCATTGTTTACAAAGCAAACAGTAAAGTGTGTAATTGTGCATGCAAAATAACTGTGCTCAAATCAAATGGTGTCAAACTTTCTCAAACTCTTTATGAATCTTTGTAACAGTTTTGACATTTTTCGTAAAATTTTATATAAAATTTTACACATCACATTTTTAGTGTAAGAGCACTTCAGGCACCAGTGTAGTGTCACAACATAGTTTTAAATACTCGAAAATAGTGTTAAAATCCGTTTCAGGCTCTTCAAGCACAATTTAAAAACATTTTGGTCAACATTAGTGTATAATTTCAATATGGCAGGAGGGTATGCAGTAAACAGCGACCATTGCCAACAGCACTCCGCATTCCTGGACGAAGCGGCTTTTTTTTACATTCTAACACACCGCCTCAGTGACATCATACACCACTGGAGAACAAGATATCCGAACAGCAACCGAGAGACTCAAGAACATGAGAGCAGCACCCCCTCTTCCCAGCACCCACTACTCCGGACTGGTCCTAACCACTCACAGATCGATAGGGCGGACTGCCATGGGCGGAGAGGTTCACAACCCTGTATCAACTTTAGCTACGAACAGTAACTACTGCACAACATCTTTCACACTAAGTTTATGCGAGCACACAAAGGGAAAAGGTGGCTATGCACACTTTGGTGGGAAAACCGGTGGTTCTGTGCAACAGTTGTGTGTGCCTGGTCGCGGGCACAGCCATCGTAGGATTTTTTATAATAATGCCAAATTTGCCGGTGTACACGCACAAATAATAATTGACGGTCACGTTCCTCGACTAATAATAAAAATCAAGTACTATGTACCACAACAGTAACAACATTCATAAGAATACTAGCCAAGCTGTGCTGGACCTGCATACAACAAATACAAACACCCGGTTATGCAAATCCCCTAATTGGAAAATCATGTCAGTGCAAACCAGAGAACACAACTGAAGCACAAACCAAACCTTAACCAATCCAATTACAACTGTACTAATGGTGCACAAATTTTATGTGGCACCACAGGAAGGGACAGATCGCAATAACTTGCGTACACTGTAGCCAGCAATACCAACCCCAGTGCATTGCACCACAGGAATTCATGCACATTCGAGAGGGATAGTTTGTGTGCATGCTGTGTTATATGACAGTCCATCAGATGCGACAACGGACTATTCAAACTTACTCAGTGGTAACCAATTACCACCAACACACTGTGTGTTATGATGTCGGGAACGATGTAGTGAAGTGCTGGCGTTGTGGGCATCAGGTTCACCAAATGTGCATTCCCATGAACGAGTGGATAGCGAACATGGAACATGCATACGAATGCCAGGCATGCACAATGCATCGTGCGCAATATATGGAAATGCAAACTACTATGTAGAATTCATGCCCCACCACTGTTTTCACCATACTGTGCCAACCCGAGGCAGCACAGAACAGAGAAAACATACAAAGACAAAACAACACTCAAACAGCCAATAATACACTGGCATGGTTTTAATTGTTAGCGATGGTTGTGTGCTTACCGACAGAGGACCCCCAGGCCTTCCTCGATGACTGTAAAACCTGGCTCTACCATTATGGTTTTTGCGAGGAAGAGAGGCATAACTGCATCGGGGGCCAGGTGAGCGGAGACGTACGACAATGGTGGCGATCTGTTAACCATTATGGGATGAAATGGACCACATTTTTAACAGTAGTCCAGGGCGGATATATTGGTATGTTCTCCTCGTTACAAGCATGCAGTAACTCTAATTGCTTTCGCTATGTGGAAGATACACCTGGTATAGCAGTATCACCAAATTATGGCCATTGACCGAGGTACTTAATGTAGTAGCTGGAATGGTCCTACCAGAGTACCACAGCACATTGGCACCTCTATTCATGGCTCGTTAGAGGCATTAATACACTCGATAATGATCTTGGATGACACCAAGCATGAAAACCAAGACTACGAGGAAAGTACATCGCAAAAAGCAGACTGTAGGTATGGCAGAAGGAATACCAATTACAGCAGTGGTGGTAACAAGGGTGTATCTTGGAAGAACAAACCTCCCATCGTGTCACAATGGCCAAAACCAAATTAACCTATGGTGACCAACAATGGCAAATTGAATGGGACAAAACGAACAAGCGGCCCTACCCATGCAAAAACTGTCCAGGCGAGCAGTACCACTGGCATAGTGATTCCCCTGGAATGAAAAGGGGAAAGGCAGCAGATGCGAAGGACAGTCCACCACCACCAGGAAACGAGCTGTAGGAATAGGTCGACCGGACATCACCTCCCCGAGTCCCGAGGAGCTGATCCCGACTCTCACCCCGCAACAGGCCCTACTTCAGCAGCTCCTGGCAGATCCACAATCTACACCAAGTAAGTGCATATTCATTCCAGTGTAGGCCAACAGTGTGAAGTGCTATGCCCTTATTGACATGACCATATCCCACAACTTTGTTTGGCTGGGGTTCGTTGATGTGAGAGCTCTGTGGTCTCACAGTGAAGCCATTCATTTAACCTCAGTCAACAATAGCGAGGAAACCATGGGAGAAGCCAACACCACAGTACGCATACGCGACCTCAAGGCAAACATGGTGGCAATCGTCATCAATGAACAACTTTAAGATGTCATTCTCAGTCTCCCATGGCTAGTCCAACAAAACTCGATTGTTGAACCAGCAGCTAGGGTTATTAATTTCGGCACAAGGGAGCGAAGAACAGTCTACAATTTAGACATTTACCCTAGAAACTTTGCGGCCAGCCATCAAACTTGACGAACTGGACCACAATGTACCACCAGCTGACTGTGACATGGTCTAGTGAATGCTGGAGGAAAGACAGGATGTATTTGCAGCTGAGGATCCGTTATGTCGTACCAACATCATGGAGCATGCAAATCACAGCACCACACAGCTACCTTAGCCACCAGAGTAACATCATCCGAGAATAGATATGCGAGATATTAGCAGAGGGGGTAATCGAACTGACAGAAAGCTGCTTAAATTCAGCAATAATGTTGGCACCGAAGAAAGATATAACATGGCATTTCTGCATCGATTTTCGACCCTTCAACCTGGTCACTGAAAGCGCACCTCTCCCTACATCAGCATTAAGGATGCGCTTAACATCTAAGGAAAGGCAAAATTATATCATCCCTGGATCTGCACAGTGGCTACTAGCAGGTTCCAGTGAAGCCAGAAGACAGACACAAAACTGCATTCNTATATCATCCCTGGATCTGCACAGTGGCTACTAGCAGGTTCCAGTGAAGCCAGAAGACAGACACAAAACTGCATTCACCACACTGAATGTAAGGCAGTTTAAATTCTGTGCGATGCCTTTGGGTTTGAAATGCGCACCATCCACATTTCAAGCCATGATGGTACAGGTACTAGACCGTCTGGTAGGTGACATTACACTCTCCTACCTAGACGACATCGTCATTTGGTCCGAGATGTGAGAGGACTACATTCACCACCTCTCCCTATTTCTGGAGCGCCTTGCCATCAATGGGCACACTTGGCGAACCACAAATGCCACCTAGGAAAAGTACAGTTGAACTTCCTGGGACATATTGTGCACACATACAGTAACAGACCGAACAACGAACAACTGCGAGTGATAAAGAACTATGAGAGACCGCGCACCAGGAGGCAGGTCCGAAAATGTTTCTGCCTGCTTGATTGGTTGCGTGAGTACATCCAAGAATTTGCAAGAATAACTGCACATCTTACCGCACTCATGTCCCCCAACCTCAAGTTCGAGTAGAATTCCGAATCTGAGGACAGTTTCCTGGCCATTAGGGTGNACCACTGTTTTCACCATACTGTGCCAACCCGAGGCAGCACAGAACAGAGAAAACATACAAAGACAAAACAACACTCAAACAGCCAATAATACACTGGCATGGTTTTAATTGTTAGCGATGGTTGTGTGCTTACCGACAGAGGACCCCCAGGCCTTCCTCGATGACTGTAAAACCTNTGGTTTTAATTGTTAGCGATGGTTGTGTGCTTACCGACAGAGGACCCCCAGGCCTTCCTCGATGACTGTAAAACCTGGCTCTACCATTATGGTTTTTGCGAGGAAGAGAGGCATAACTGCATCGGGGGCCAGGTGAGCGGAGACGTACGACAATGGTGGCGATCTGTTAACCATTATGGGATGAAATGGACCACATTTTTAACAGTAGTNTGAGCGGAGACGTACGACAATGGTGGCGATCTGTTAACCATTATGGGATGAAATGGACCACATTTTTAACAGTAGTCCAGGGCGGATATATTGGTATGTTCTCCTCGTTACAAGCATGCAGTAACTCTAATTGCTTTCGCTATGTGGAAGATACACCTGGTATAGCAGTATCACCAAATTATGGCCATTGACCGAGGTACTTAATGTNTGCTTTCGCTATGTGGAAGATACACCTGGTATAGCAGTATCACCAAATTATGGCCATTGACCGAGGTACTTAATGTAGTAGCTGGAATGGTCCTACCAGAGTACCACAGCACATTGGCACCTCTATTCATGGCTCGTTAGAGGCATTAATACACTCGATAATGATCTTGGATGACACCAAGCATGAAAACCAAGACTACGAGGAAAGTACATCGCAAAAAGCTGACTGTAGGTATGGCAGAAGGAATACCAATTACAGCAGTGGTGGTAACAAGGGTGTATCTTGGAAGAACAAACCTCNGACTGTAGGTATGGCAGAAGGAATACCAATTACAGCAGTGGTGGTAACAAGGGTGTATCTTGGAAGAACAAACCTCCCATCGTGTCACAATGGCCAAAACCAAATTAACCTATGGTGACCAACAATGGCAAATTGAATGGGACAAAACGAACAAGCGGCCCTACCCATGCAAAAACTGTCCAGGCGAGCAGTACCACTGGCATAGTGATTCCCCTGGAATGAAAAGGGGAAAGGCAGCAGATGCGAAGGACAGTCCACCACCACCAGGAAACGAGCTGTAGGAATAGGTCGACCGGACATCACCTCCCCGAGTCCCGAGGAGCTGATCCCGACTCNTACCGCACTCATGTCCCCCAACCTCAAGTTCGAGTAGAATTCCGAATCTGAGGACAGTTTCCTGGCCATTAGGGTTGGATTTTAGGGAGTGCAAGGCCCTAGCATGCCATGACCCCAGTAGACATCTCTAGGTTCAGATGGATGCCAGCAATAAAGGCCTAGGCACCACCGAGTTCCAACTCGGTGACAACAGCGAACAGCTCATTATCGACAACAGGAGTGCCAAGTTCGAGTCAACTGAAAAACGGCATGATGTCAACAATAGGTAGTGCCTTGCGGTAGTAGGTCACTTAAATGATACAATCCATATTTGGAGTACCAGCTGTTCGTGTTGCCTGGTCTTTTTGCACAGTACGCATGAAGCATGGAGCAAACTGACCTGCTGGTCAATGCTACAGCAAGCATACAATTTCAACATCGAGCATGTTCAATGCACAGAGAACCAGCTTGCCGACCTGCTATCCAGGTGCCCAAGTGCAGTAAATACTGTGTATGATGAGGAAGAGTGGAAACCAGCAGACCACAGGCCAGTGACACGTAATCAACAACTGACAGGAGACCAGGCTGTGTGGAGACAACACCGTCTGGGAAATCTATGTACCAGTCACACAATGTGCAGATGTACTCCAATACATGCACAGCACAACATTTGCAGGACACCCGGGTGCGAAGCAAACCACATGGAACATGTTACATCACTTCCATTGGCCCAGTCTGTCACGCGATGTACGCGATTATGTTCGAGAGTGTCTACAGTACAACCACTTTAAGGCTCGATGTGCCGACGGCCAGTAACAACAACCTAGAACACATAGGGAGCAATTTGAGATTATAGCTCTCGACCTCATGGGCCCCTACCCCAAGGCATTAACGGGGAAAAAATTCGTGGTGGTCGTCTTCGACCCGTTCTCCAGGTGGACAGAGGCATACACATTGCCCAGCATGTGCACCAGTAATTTCGCCGACACTTTGGAGAATGAGTTTTTCCCATGGTGGGGATATCCCCGAATGATACTGAGAGACAACAGGACACAACTCGTTGGTTGGAATTGGCGCGATCTTAGCACAATGTTGGGGGGGGGGATGCAAAGTACTACAGCGATCTGTCATCCTCGTATTAACCCACAGAGCACATAAACCAAGACCTCAAGATCAAGCTGTGCCTCCATGTGGGGAAAGAACAGACGTCCTGCGCCGACCAACTGCCCAGCACACTCTTTACACTCCACTGCCATACCAACGAGGCAAGAGACACGTCACCTGCTACAATATTACAGGGGTGAGAGTTGACACTCCCAGGCGAATACAACTGTCTGCCAGCAGAGGGAGTCAATGAACCAGAAAGCAACACCACCAGGCAATGTAGAGTATATAGGAGCTGGAAGCAGNACAGGGGTGAGAGTTGACACTCCCAGGCGAATACAACTGTCTGCCAGCAGAGGGAGTCAATGAACCAGAAAGCAACACCACCAGGCAATGTAGAGTATATAGGAGCTGGAAGCAGTCCGTGTAAACCTGGCTGCCCATATCAACAAGTGTGTGACCCTTACTACACGACCACTGAAGCTACTACGACAAGGGCAGAAGGTCTTCATCAGGGAGCACCTGCTGTGCTTGGCACTNTTACTACACGACCACTGAAGCTACTACGACAAGGGCAGAAGGTCTTCATCAGGGAGCACCTGCTGTGCTTGGCACTCAAAACCTTTTGTGTTGACCTTTGCGCCAATTGGAGTGGTCTGGTTCGCATGTTGTTACAAAGGTTTTAGGGGCCACTTCATATCTGGTCCGCATCAATCGCCAACAGACCATCTGCATCCACATGGGTGACCTCAGGCGAGCTGCAAATCAGGAAGCTCAAGCAGAGCCCGCAGATGCCGAACCACAACAGCCACCATGCGACGAACTGTAAAAGCAAGCAGCAGAATAGTCAGATGGCCACACAATTTGAGAATTGTTCTGCCGAACGATGCCCAGTGTCCAAACACTCTCAGGGATAATATGTGGAGGACAAGACTCAGCATCATACATCACAGAAGCTGAAATATCACCAGCATAATATCCCTGTGCGCATCACAATGCCATGCATTGTGACACCTGATGCCGAGGCGCCCTGTGCCAAGGTGCCCACTCCAGCGGACCCAGCTGAACCACGTACGGACGAGGAGACATCTGGTTGCAGCACACCCAGACAGGCTGATTTCCACATAACCGTCACATCGACAGCGGAGATCAACGAGTGCAGCACCACAGGTACTCTATGGGTGGCCAGTCAGATGTCCGAGGGGGAACACCTCAACAGAGACTCCTGCTACCCCTCTAGACATAGCTGGCCAAACCAGCGCACTTGTACCAATAGCAGCAGTGGTAAAAATATTGGGGATGAGAGTGGGAATGAGAGTGACATGCCTCGACACTACTCCAAGCTGCCTTGTTCAGTCACGCAGGCATGGTGCGTACTCTGTCGGGACTGTACGTCCCACAGCACTTCTAGGCACTGGCACGCCCGTCAACAGCACCCACTGGCACCACTCAACATAACACCAGCAGAGCGACTCTCACAGGGGCAGCAACAACCANCGCCCGTCAACAGCACCCACTGGCACCACTCAACATAACACCAGCAGAGCGACTCTCACAGGGGCAGCAACAACCTAGACAATGCAGGGCCTGTCAGTCGGTACCAGTGTGCTGCGCCTGATGGTGAAGCTACCGAGCGGATGATGGCATGGTGCACGAATGGTCTCCATAGGGAGGCCATTTGATGTGAGCTCAAACTCACTGGTCTCCGCGACAATTCGCTGCACCTTAATACAACAATGACCAAGCACTGTGCCAAAGACAAGAACATCGGGCGTGGCCATTAGCTACACTATCTCGATGGTGGTTGGGAAAGCACCTGCTTCACCCAACACCACATAAGTCAGCTGAATTTCCCTATTTGATCCGACCATGTGGACGACACCAGGAAAGACTCGTGGCTTGCACCTTAACCAACCGGCACATGTGCTCACACTCAGCGCTGCGCCATTAGGGCGTAGAATGCATGATGGCGAGGCCAGGATTTTGTAGCACCCCTGATTGGGACACATATGAACAAGAGACGACATTGTGCAACACTAAGTGCTTGCGAGTGTTAGTGGCCCAAAATCAGAGCAAAATACTTCCTAGTTTACGCAAAGTGCAAATCACAAGTAAACTGTGCTACTGAATGTAATTATAAATTTGGTCAAAGGGAAGTGTCAATGACATCCTAAATGGAGCACTGGCTTCAACCATGCCAACCTAAGTTTAGCCCCAACAGGCATCACCTGATTGGGGGCATCTCAGTTTATGTGTTTAGTAGGAATAAAGAATTTAAAAGTATACATGTTTATTTTTGCAGCAGTCAACAGTCAACACTTTTTCAGCACTATGTTCCCATGAACCTAACAGCACGAAAGTGCAATGCCATGAATAATTAAGTAGCTTGTTTAGTATATAGAATATGTAAATTTTTGCTAGAGACAATGTTCACTCTACATTTAGTTAAGCGAGATTTCCCACCCATGTATTGTAAACAATTAAAGTCCTATTTCCAACTTCCAGCGTCTTCACAGCAAGTGGCCGGAAAGGCGCTGACAGACATTTAGTCTGAATTGGATGTTCAATAGAGCAGGCCGCGACTCCTGGGCACTTCAACTTCTTTGTCTTCCACTAAGAACCATAGTTTTGACTTCTNGTTCAATAGAGCAGGCCGCGACTCCTGGGCACTTCAACTTCTTTGTCTTCCACTAAGAACCATAGTTTTGACTTCTTTTTCAACCAGAACAGAATAACTTAATCTAACTTCATCGCCTTGTAGGGAGTGCCTCTCCACCTCCTGCAGACCTACAGCCCCCAGAGTGTCAGTTCACCGTTCTAATCCGGAGAGCACATGCTCATTTTTCCCACATCATCCACGTCGGGCTTATTGTGCCGGGTCCTCTTAACGATGTGAGCACCATCAACTAGTTTGTAGTGTTGAGACGTCAATAAATGAATGCAATTCTCAAGTTAGCATTCTGATTTTCAGGTTTTGCCTCTTAAAGGCATTTCGGAAGCTGGACTCACCAACCACCCATTCGAGTTTTTTTTAAAAGTATTTTGAGTGTAACATGTTCTTTCATATGTGTTTAATTGGCATGTGGAGTGGCCNCATTCGAGTTTATTTAAAAAGTATTTTGAGTGTAACATGTTCTTTCATATGTGTTTAATTGGCATGTGGAGTGGCATTACAACTCCGCACTTAGCTAACTTGATACCAGCATAACTGTCCACCTCACAAATGACACCTGTGGTGGTACTGGGNTTACAACTCCGCACTTAGCTAACTTGATACCAGCATAACTGTCCACCTCACAAATGACACCTGTGGTGGTACTGGGCCAACCACGAATGCCCATGGCTAGCAGTCTATTAAAACCACAATTAATAACTCTTAAATTGAGACGTAGAGGATCGCGAGAACAGCCTAGTCACCTGGGTGTCTCGGCCACGACCCACAACAGCAGAGCAGCCGGAAAGAAATCTACAAGATGTCTCTGGCGAGTGTTTCCCGCCAGAACTCTGCACGAAGAACGGTGCAGCGGTGATGTCACTACAATTCCCAAACCCCGATCTCACATCAAATTCAAGGGTACTTTAAAGGATTATGTAACTGGGAAATAATTTCGTAGGTACGAAAGACATATGTTCATTCCTGAACCTCATTAAGCAAAGGATAATTAATCAGTTAATGGGAGATGTAGAAGTTCCTAATTAATATAATGTTTGGCTGGAGTGTATCTACAAAAAGCCCCTGACTTTGGATGAAGCCATCAGTCTCCGAGCATTTCAGACAGCGAATCAAGCATTATGCAATACTGATAGTATTCCAGAGGCGGCAGATAACTTGAAAGAAAAACTTTGTCGTGAAGAAGAGGAGCATATGGCTAAGGGTTCTGTTTGGACACTTGCTACCATAAATTTCCTTGAACTGCGTATAAACAGATTTTATTCATTGCATGAAAAGTGAGCATTTTGCTGAAAAGATGCTACATCAATTGTATGGAGACTGTTGGGATTCTGATTTCGTATTATGTTTGTATACTGAAGTATGTAATATTTCTCATTGGTTTTGTACCCTGCCTTNTGTTGGGATTCTGATTTCGTATTATGTTTGTATACTGAAGTATGTAATATTTCTCATTGGTTTTGTACCCTGCCTTATTTCCTTATTTAGGATGTATGATGGTCTTGGTTTTTTGATCTGCCACTACATGTCAGTATGTAAGTGAGCATGATAATAAAAATAAATGAAATTATGTGGGCAAAATATAATTCCAGTACTTAAATATTTGCTGTAATGGCCTATCACTGAATGTGCACAATGGTANTGTTGGGATTCTGATTTCGTATTATGTTTGTATACTGAAGTATGTAATATTTCTCATTGGTTTTGTACCCTGCCTCATTTCCTTATTTAGGATGTATGATGGTCTTGGTTTTTTGATCTGCCACTACATGTCAGTATGTAAGTGAGCATAATAATAAAAATAAATGCAATTATGTGGGCAAAATATAATTCCAGTACTTAAATATTTGCTGTAATGGCCTATCACTGAATGTGCACAATGGTANAATTATGTGGGCAAAATATAATTCCAGTACTTAAATATTTGCTGTAATGGCCTATCACTGAATGTGCACAATGGTAACAGAGGTATATTTTGAAATGAAGTGTACAAAAGGCAGAGGGGATTTATATTGTAATACATTCTCAACAGGTTGTATGCAAAAGACTTGGAATTATGCTGCTGAAAATGTAGAAATTTGACCCTGAGTTTTGAAGCAAGCACGGCGAAGATCGAGTTGGGTCTCACTGACAGTACAATAATGGCAAAGAGAGGTACAACATAATTTCTACATGCCTGACCCTGTTATAACACACCCCCTGTTATCTTTCTAGTAAACACAAATTACAAACTCAATTGTAGATTTCGATGTTTAAAGGGAAAGTGAAATGAGATGATTTATTTTGGTGGAAGTGATTTACTCCAAGATTGCAGTTCGAGGCATTGATGCGAACCGACTAAGGTGGAATGACAAATCATGGAGTAAAATGGATGTGAGTATGGAAAATGAAATCCAGGATTGTTGCGCAGAACGAAGTTTGTAATAGGGAAACAAAATGGCAGCCATATTCAGTGCAAGAACCCTGACCCAGATAAAGGGGCGATTTTGAGAGGAAATGAGTCTTTTTGAGGGTAAAATAAGCAAGCCTCCCAAATTGATCGAAAAGGGTTTGGGAAGGGTGGTTTTGGTAGTATTCCGGGAGGGAGGGGGGCAAATTTTTGCGAATGGGGCTCGGTGCATTTTTGAGGGGAAAATGGGAAATGTTGAGGGAAAGAGATGATTTCAAGGAAAAAATTGTTGATTTGAAGGCAAAAAACTAGAAATTTTGAGGAAAAAATTGAAAATTCCAAGATGGCTGGTCAATCCGAATATGGAACCCTGAACCGTGTGTCAGAAGGAACATATGTACACCACTGAATATATATATTTTTNCTGGTCAATCCGAATATGGAACCCTGAACCGTGTGTCAGAAGGAACATATGTACACCACTGAATATATATATTTTTAAATTGGAATCAATTAAAACTAAATCTTTTATAACTTCAGCAAATTATATATTGAATGCAGAGTAATCTAAATTAAATTGGCATTGGTTTCTTTGTAAGACAACCAGTTTTTTAAAATGTCTAAAATTCTGCAGATTTCAGAAGCCTCTGCATCATCTAGTCTTTTTAATTTACACTTTTTTTCGCCACAAAATCAACAAAGTGCTTCAAAGTTTTTCCCCTGTGTATTTTAAAATGGCAAAATTATTTGTTTGTGGCTCGTTATGTTTTCTGGACTTTACAACACAATGTGAAGTCTCTACGCCTTCACTGTCTGTGTAGAAGTCAGATAAGGATAGATGTATTTTTAGATGCTATAGGTTAATTACCGAAAAAAAGTCTAAGGATGGATATTTGCCACCAACAATGATATTATGGTAAAAAATTATTTACCTTTATTTGTGAGGCTATACTCGATAGTATGTCTCAAATAAGAATCTGTATGTGTCGTAAATCGAACAAATTTTCATAAAATTCTGATATATACCATATTAANCGAACAAATTTTCATAATATTCTGATATATACCATATTTAAATATATTTTAACAGTGAAACCGAACTAGTGCACAAGTTTTTATGGAGTTTAAGACTTATAAAATTTATTTTCGATGTTAACAGCGTGCAGAACCTTAACCATATATGATAATATGTCGGTAAAGGGACAATTCACCTTCCCAAACAAACTATAAAATCAAATCAATCACCTTCCCAAATGCAACTAAAAAAAAAGAATATATAAAATGATTGGTTTTTATCTCAGTAATCCGAATCTTTCCGAGAAGAAAACGACTACACCGATACCCATGATCATATTGTTTACACATAAGACGTCTAGCTTGCAAAGCATAGGTCTGTTTTTAGAGATAATTGGCAAATCTGTGTTGTACCTCTCATCAGACACTTCCCCATCAATTTCCATTACATACTCAACTGTAATGGTTTCAACAAGTGGAACCACTGTCTGGCAGTAACATCAGCTTCTTTCGCTATTAGGCCAACAGCAGTTCTCCTTAGTGTTGCTCTCACTCCACCAGGAGGGCCACTGAATTAATTTAGAATCAAGTTCCTTGTAAAAATGTNTAATTTAGAATAAAGTTCCTTGTAAAAATGTCGAAACAAACTAAACCATTTTAATATTTTTTATTGGCCAGGGTACCGTCAGTTACAAAATGGAAACAGTTAACAGAAGTTACAGTTTTTCTTACAAACGGTATTATGGTTTAAGATGAATTACAACTGCATCCAGATCATGCCTGTTGGAATCTGAAAATATTTCAATACACCGAGGTTCCCGCCCATGGCTATATAATGCCCCAGTATGGAGAGAAATTTGTGTTTTTGAGGCTCCAAAATGTGTTAGTTGAGGTGCTCTGAAGTATTTGCAATCAAAGTTCTCACTGAAATTCACTGAAATTCAGCCCATATCCAGGAAGAACACTTTATTCCTCTGCGAATGTTATCGTTTACAAGTTCAAATAAATTTACTTTTGTAGTATCAATATTGTATTTAAAAATTATTTTTCCTCGTCATTCTTTTCCTTTTACCAGCGCTGGGATTTTCTTTTCTACCCATTTCTGATAATTTGTTTCGCCATCAGTGAATGACGTAGCAGTGTTAAATGTCGTCACGGAACACTCTGAGCTGATTCAATTCATATGTTCCCTTTTGATTAAATCACAACAAAGTTATTTTAACCAGATTATCTGGAGAGTTATACNCTGATTCAATTCATATGTTCCCTTTTGATTAAATCACAACAAAGTTATTTTAACCAGATTATCTGGAGAGTTATACGAGGCAAGGCCAATTGCGCGTGTGGTTTGCTAGTAAGCATAATGATATATTTTACACAGATAGTCTTCTCTGTCAGAAACTTTTGGACGAAGTACCCAAAACTGACTGTACCTGCGAAATGTCACGTAGCTTATATTTATAAATATAGCATTCTGTTTCCTTACTACTGTAACTAGATTAAGATAACTTTACTGTTTTTTTTGTTTTATTTAACTTTATTGTTAACTTTTTACCTGAGCATAAGCTGCTACTGAAATCTGTTTACACAAAAGACTTGATCTTACTGACTCTGGGTTCCTATACTTTTTGACAATCCTCCCTGTTAGAACACTCAGAAATGTTTTCTTCTCAGAAACTGAACAATGTTTCGTGAAACATGTACTTTATATCTTCTTTTATTACTTTCCCAAAAATGATTCTCTTTTTAATATCATACCCTACAGTTTTACTAACTGTGAAAAATGATTCTACTCCTTTTCTGGGTGTATCATCAGTGACATTTAGTATTGATGTGTCTATAAATCGTTTAAGTTTTTTTTTTGTGTTTTCAAGTCTATTTTCAATCCCTTGTTTTCGTATCTTGTTATCCTTCTTAAGTTTTCCTCTATTACACTGAGCTTTCTATGCCACTTTATATTCTACTAGTAGAGGGGTACACTCTCTCTCAATTTTTCTTGAAGTTGTTTGCTTTTCCTCGAATATTCTTGTTGGACATTTTTTTGATGCCGCCATTTCTTTCTTAGGGCTCTGCCAGACAATTAATTTATCAACTGCTTTCTATTATCATAACATTTCTTTCTTTAGCATTTTATTTTACATATTTGACTGGGTGGTATCCTAATATCTCCTNCTTTCTATTATCATAACATTTCTTTCTTTAGCATTTTATTTTACATATTTGACTGGGTGGTATCCTAATATCTCCCTGGCTTTTATCATGGATAGTTTTATTATATACTGTCTTCATTTTACTGAATCACGTACTTCTNGCTTTCTATTATCATAACATTTCTTTCTTTAGCATTTTATTTTACATATTTGACTGGGTGGTATCCTAATATCTCCTTGGCTTTTATCATGGATAGTTTTATTATATACTGTCTTGATTTTACTGAATCACGTACTTGTAATTTTTTTATTTACACATTTCCCCCCTTTTATTCAAGTTTGAAGTGGTCTGAATTCTTATGTTTGCCTACATTTGTGCTATACTTATTATGCTTTGATTAGCACAATTTACATTTTCTTCCTCTGCATGGGTTCATTGTCCGCAATGCATATATAAAAGTAAAATATTAATACAACTAGGAAGGTTGTTTCATAAAATCACAAATATTCTACTCTTTTAACACTGCTGTTTGCTCCAAGGTTTGGGGTTTCCGCGGAGTTGATGTCTATACAGAGAGGAAAATCTTAAAAGTTATGCTCCGAATTCTGAGGCTAGACACGCTTGTATTTATTTAGCTTAATACGCACATGAATACTACATAATTAGATTAACTGTTTACAAAATTCGANTTGTAATTTTTTTATTTACACATTTCCCCCCTTTTATTCAAGTTTGAAGTGGTCTGAATTCTTATGTTTGCCTACAATTGTGCTAAACTTATTATGCTTTGATTAGCACAATTTACATTTTCTTCCTCTGGATGGGTTCATTGTCCGCAATGCATATATTGAAGTAAAATATTAATACAACTAGCAAGGTTGTTTCATAAAATCACAAATATTCTACTCTTTTAACACTGCTGTTTGCTCCAAGGTTTGGGGCTTCCGCGGAGTTGATGTCTATACAGAGAGGAAAATCTTAAAAGTTATGCTCCGAATTCTGAGGCTAGACACGCTTGTATTTATTTAGCTTAATATGCACATGAATACTACATAATTAGATTAACTGTTTACAAAATTCGAATTTTCTTACCATTTTATTGATTTCCAGCATGAGGAATGGCCATCTAATAGTAGTTCAAAGTCACAAACCAGAACTTTCAATAACTTGCTAAATCACAACAGTATGCACATAAAAAACAACAAACAACTTATATGGCTTCTATTTTATATTCCATCTGCTCTGTGGCATCAGTGCTGCTCCCAGTGGCATATTTATAACTTGGAAGCTCTGTCCACGGAGTGGACGCAAATACTTGGGGACACTTAATTATATTTTAGTGGAAATATTATTATAAAATGCAAGTAGTGAAATTTCCGTGTAGTTATAATTAATATTTAGTAATCTGTACAGTAGTCTCTATGATTTAATACATTTTTAACTAAATTTGATTTTCGAGATGTTCCACAGGGTACGGGTGGAAAATTAAAATGTTTTCTTTCAGGTTAATAGGGTGAATATAATTCCTTATATTATATTAATGAAACTTTTAATCCTATTATAAAAAATCGTATATTCGACATTTTTAAAACTGAAGGACTTCGTTTATATCCGTTTTTTGGCAGCGAATCATATAAAAATACCAAGTAATTTAATAACTACGTCATCTTTGTGAAGCAATTTATCTGTATGCATATTTTATCAACATGGGGATCGATGGAATAATTGAATCGTCCAGTTACAAAACTCGTTATATCAACAAAATTCCAAAAATTTGTTTAGGTCGCCAATTTAGTTCTGGTGCTCTTACTACATCATCCAGTGAACACAAACTGTAACAAAGACCACTATAAGTGTGTTTATTTCGCAAAACAAAATCTTGGACAGCTGCGGAACTTGATATATTAATCGGACATACTGTTTCAGAGCCTGTTATTTCCATCTATGACAACTGCAGCAAAAACTGTTATCTCCCATTCGCGCCTTGGAATATACATGGTGAACTGCTGCAAAACCCGTTTTCTTCAAGACTGTTCTTAGAAAGTGAATTTGTGTTTCTTGGTTTCTTAGTTCATGGTAGTTCTATTTTTTTGTGACGAAATTAGAAATGTCTGGCTTGACAGCCCTGCACAGATGTTAACCAAATGGCTACATATGTTTACGAGACAACACCCTTCGGCGTAAAATGACTGTGTTTAAAAGCTAATGATGAAAATCTTGAAGTGAAACCCGCATAGTTAGGAAAATTACGTAAAATATGGTGTAATGAAGGAAAAGGGGAAAATAACTGTTGCCAAGAAATGGAGGTAAGTCAAGTTAATGTATCACCTGCATTACTGATAGCTACTTTGACATTCTGATTTCAACACTAACCTCTGCTCTTGTAACACTTAACCCCTTAGTTTTAAAACCAAAAAATATAGTAGGGTTTGTAATTTAAGTATTAAAATTTTTATGCTCAAGTGTTCCATTTGTATTATTATCATTATTATCATTATTACTATTGGACAAATAGTTTGTAAAATACTGAATACACTAAAGGGTCAATATTTTTTTGACCTCCATTATCAATGTTGTCCAGTAGGCCTATTACACAAAGATGAGATGTACGTAGGTTGTCAGGAACATTATACAGATCATAATACTCTACCCTTCAGCTCTTTTTCGTACTGAATTCATGTTTAGATACACAAGAAGATATCCACGAAAAGTTTTATGCCACGTTTGAAAGATGGTAAAGTTATTAATGTGCCAGTGTCTAAACTATTCTTTACTAAAACACTAGGTACATTAAGAGACAAGGTTAATTAATTTGCTATGCAAGAAGTCGTATGAAGCAGGTAACGCAGTTGCAGAAAAGCGAGGTGGTGATAGAGAATAAACTAAAAGTTTAGAAAGAAAACAATCAGTGAACTCCTTCATTGAATCAATTAAAGTCTTGGAGTCCCATTATTGCCGTGGCAGAAACGTAACGCGCCAGCATCTTCCGAGCCATCTTTCTATTAAAAGTTATGGTATATGTACAAGGATTCGTGTGATAAAAATATACAAGTGAAATATGACTATTTTCGTTACACCTTTGACGATGACTGTAATCTCGGCTTTGGATCTCCGGTACATATTGCTGTTCTAAGTCTCTCTATCTGACTGAATGGATTAAGTCTTCCAAAAATATGCTAGAGAATGACGATCTGAATCTTGAACAAATGCATTTTATGAACATGTGCGGCAGAACTGTGATGAAACAACCTTTAATTTCGATCGTGAGAAAAATCAACCTATCCCGAAACTTTCAGACCTTGCAGCATCCTACCTGCACCAGATGTACATATATAACTTTACGATTTGTCAGGAGACCTCTAAAGAACTACAAAACAAGGAGAATACCGTTGCATATGTTTGGTTTGAACATGAATACTCTAAGGACTCTAACCAAGCTGCTTCAGACATATTCGACAGACTAAATTAAACAGATTTTTCAAGTTTTCACACCGTGAAGTTGGTGGCCGATGGTTGCGGAGGCCAGAATAAAAACAAATTTCTTATTGGTATTTTGAGCAAATTTTTATGTGAAGATACCATTTGCGAAATAAATAAAAATAATATTTTGTGTAATGAACCATTTGTTTATTCCCCCTGACCGGATCTTCGGCCACAATGAGTCTACCATAAATAAACATTACACTGTAATTACTGGAACCGATTACATCGATGTATTTCAGTCTCATTTAAATGTAATTCGACTTGGAAGAGAATTTCTGGTGTTTGAGTGGAAATAAGTTGTCTCGCAGGGGATAAAAATAGCCAGGTGCATGGCATTTCAAACTCAAACCTTGTAAAATAATTATAATTTACAAAAATAAAGCTGGTAGCTGTGTGGTGAAAGGCAAAGTTAAGTATAACATCGACACAGCGGAATGTATAAAACCTTCTGAAACATAGGAGAACCATAAGCCCCATTCGCCCATCCATGTTGGAGAAGGGAGTAGCTATAAAAAAGAAGAGAAACTTTGAGATCTGAACACAATGCTCTAAAAAAAACTTGGGCTTGAATTGATGGAAAAGGAGGAACTAGATTTCTCAAGACAGTGTTTCTGCAACAGGAAGCTATGCAAGAGTCAATAGAGTGTTATTCAGACCTAGGAGAAATACATGAAGAAGAAGATAGATTGTTTGTGTGAAAGAGACTGACTTTCCGTGATTGTAATTCATGGTTCATTAACATTGTCGTACTTAGAACATTCAGCCATTCACTGTAATTATTTTAATTAATTTAAATTTCAAATGTCTTGTTTCAGTATCTAACCACTCTTGTAATTTCATTGTGTAAGCATAGTGCATTGTCTATACCCATCGTAAAACAATGTAAATTCTGTCTAAAGGCAGAAATAATAATAGTTTGTGAATATATATTAATATTTTTAAATAACGTAGTTTTAACATTTCTAAACTATTGCAAATCTCGTTAATTGATAGAAACTGCTGCAAAAATTCGCCATCTCCAAATTGTTTTTTTTATCTTATGCGGATTTTATCGATTACATTTTTCTGCCCTTTGGTGATCATATGACAAATAATATTCCCTAGCAAGTGGAAATAAATTAAACCTCTAACTTTAATACATTTGACAAAACAGTTTTTGTGATTCGGTTCTGAAAAATCTCTGTGTTGGGATATAACGAGTTTTGAAACTGGACGACTCACTTAAGTTAAACACATCATCAGTGCCAAAGGAAGAGGGAGTTTTTATCACACATGGGGATACTGCATATCTCATTTCACTTCACACATGGTTTATAAATCACTAGAATTGGCCATGTAGGATTTGCAAGGGCTTTAGTTGAACTGAGTGGTTTTCAGTGCTGTTGGTCATGCCCAGACCATGGGAAGAGGGTTACTCCCATTGTCTCTTTCGAACATCGGGACTCTGTGCACATTATGCAGGGCATTCAAAAATGTCTGTTCATATATGTTTGTATGTAGGACGGTCAGCTCTCGTGTATTTTTACGTCAGAATTATTTCAGATTTTCTTGTTAATAGTGATCAATTTTTAAATAAACTTGGGCGAGTTTAGTGATACCTACATTTTTCAATGAATTTATTATGTTTGGACATGGTAACCAAATATTTGATACCTGATTGTTAGTATTCATACAATAAAATTATATTATAAATAAGGTCACCTGCACAGGTCTAATATAGGTTTTTGGCAGGCTTTCACAATATGCTTGGAACAGACTTGATGCATAATCTTGGAGCAGACTACATACAACGTGGCTCTGGAAGTCACGATAAGACAAAATTGCAACAGACTTGGTATGACCACCCGGCACTTGGAAAAACAAACTTTCAGCAAGTTTGGAAAGACAGTTTTGCAATAAGCTAGATATGTGGGACTTGTACCAGACTTGTATTACAAGCCTGCAGCAAGCTTTTAAAGTGATTAACATTAACTCCTTCTGCAAGCTCGGAGCACTGCAATACCACACTTGCTGCAAGATTCCATTTTTGTCACGTCCAAGACTGTTTTACTCTCGGGGCTGGCCTCTTAAAAAAGTGTTAAAATGATCACACCCTAATATCATCCCCTGTTATAATGGCCTCTAAGAAATCGCCTCATTGTATCTAATATCTTTATTTGCACCAAAACAAAGTTAGGAATATATTTAAAGTAACACGAGTTTTTTTGCCTATGTATGCATGCGTACAAATAAATACAAAATCACATGAAACTAAATGGCTTTTTATGAAACAAAATAAGAAATTTACAAGTTACAGTTTTCAATGTATATGTAGAACAATAAGTCTGTACTATTTGTTTTTTTTTTTAAACTGACATGAAACATAATTTAATGGCAGTTATTTTACATGGTTAAATATAGAGTATGTAAACATATATTGTAATTAATGTTTTATTTGTAAGATAAATAATTTTCCCGAATCCCAAAACAATGATGTACACCCAAGACCTCAGGCAGAGGAACTAAGTGTTGGAATAATTTTTGTAAAAATAATTACAGACCCCAGGACAGTAAATGTGTTCATGTACAGCTTCATTATCCCAGTGTCTTACAACTAAGCACAGGATTCAAACTCTGTGCTACATAAATTCTGCTTGCTCCAGCGAGCAATTAATCCATAGCCTTTAAAAACGAAGTCAGAATCCTGTTTCATTATAGTCTCACAGATCGTAACATCCGAGGGTTTACAAAAGCCTGACAGGGCAACACTACATTCCTTTCTGAATGTAACCGTCCCTAAAGACTATCCCAGAACACGTTGATGCGCACTTAACCTTGCACCACCTGGTGCCTTATTCTCTCTTCTATGTGTCTTTGTCATAACTGGGTCAGCCGTAATTTCATAGCTTCATACAATTCCTGGGATGAGGAGAACAGAACTCCCAGCAGCAGTGTAACAAATAAAATCTTTCAAAATATTTACTCCACTAAGAACCAACTAGAGTGCGAGGTGTAATTTTAACATTTTCCATTGCATATCATGTCATGTGCAATTACGGTCAATGCTATGATCCTAATTACTATCGTCAAACTGTAAATTAAGCGATGATTTTCGTTATTATTAGAAACACAAATATGTTAAAAGTATGTTGGAACTACAGGTTCTGTGTTCGTACTTCCAGGGCTGGTGGGGAGCTATGAAGTTAGGGCTGACCAAATTGTGTTGAGTCATATTTGTTACAAGAGATATGGAATAATGTGAATATTTATGGTACATGGTCGAGTGAGCATCAACATGCTCTGTGTAGTCTTAAACTCTAAATGCTATAGGGTGGTTTCTCGCCTATTCTCGGATGGGATCGTACTCCATATATGTAATAATTCTCTAATATAAAAAAGCAATAACACAGTTTAAATGCATACATGGGAATATTTTCAAAGCTGGTTGAAACGTACAGTTCCCCTTAGTGTCCTAAGACCACATGTCAATTTATGTGTTCCTTCGCTACGTCCACATCACTGAAATGTCCATTGGGGATTGATTCATAAACTGACTAAAGCATTTACATGTTATCTCCTTTCACAAGAGTCTATATATTACATTTCATCAAATAAAATGCTTGCACCTGAAGGGGAATCATTCTGTATGCACGAAATTCTGTTTTACTTAAGATGTTTATGACATGATACATGTCACTCGGTGATGTTCTGAGAAATTATCATACTAAAGTGTTATACCGATATTAGTTATTTATTAAATGTGTTTATAACTTAAATAAACCTAATTTCTTGGCCTTCAGTAAAAATTTTTTTTGATAGGACTGCGAGACACAGAACTACTTTTCTTAAGTCGCTGCTAGATAGAGGTAGATACACTTGTGTTTGTTTTAAAAGACTTTATAAAGGGATGGCTTTCAAAGCTGTTATATATATATATATATATGAAGAACTAGATAAAAACAAATTTAATTAATTTGATAATTTAAGATCAACACAGTTGTTTCCGAGAAATGAAACATTTGTTTCAATTTTTTGTAGTGAGGTGGTGGTATCATGTACAACTAAACACCATCATACTTCAGTTTCAAAGAGCTACTAAACGATCTGAAATGTCCCATTATTTAATATCTACATAAATTAATAACAAACAATAACGAATAACATATCTAGTTTACCTACATTGAATTAGTTATATTTTTCGTAGCTGATAAGTGTAAATACCAGTTTTACTACATCATTTTTGTGATTATTTATTAAATTATTTCCTGCCACACTCTTAATCGAAAAGAACAATACGAGAACTTGCAAATATTATATCTACATTATTACATTTGACACAAGCTGTAATGTTAAAATAAAATTTTACACCATGCTATAAAAAGTACAATGTAAGCTGCTTGGTGATGGAAACAATCCATTGCATTAGATCCCACATTTCTGCTGTTACTGTAATGACCATGCTTCGGAGAGCGAGACAACGCCAGTTCTTGCCATGTACCAACTGCGAAAGAAAAATGAGAACAATCAGTTTGAAAATATAGCACCTTGTTTACAAGAAAAGAACACTTTTCATGTATATCGTAAATACATTTTTTACAATATTTTAGTTGAAAGGTGTAAACATGCCCCACTTTTTTCATAAATGGCGGATGCAAAAGGAAAGGGAATGCCATTTTCTCAGGAATAAGTAAGTTTGACAGAGACTATACATATTTTTAATTTTTGGAAATCAGTAAAATATCAGGTTAAAGGGAGTTTAATTCTGAAAGCAAGTGACATAATTAGATTTTGCTTACTTTATAATTAATCATATAGCATATTGTAATTTCAAAATGGTTACAAATTCCTTTGCTGAAATAAAGTATCTTAGCAGGCAATATGTAAGCATACGCGATGTGACTTTCCACATATTTGAATCCGAGATAATCATTCACACAACCATAAACACAATTATTATATATGTATATGTGTATACATGTGTAAAATATTCTCATGGAAACATTATGTGTAATTATGTATATACACACACATACACACATGTCTCATATAAATATATATATATACATGTACATTTTTATGCAGGGGGTTTCCACGATGACATTACAGTCAGACATTAAGGCCATATTTCACGATACATTTTAATTTCATTATCTGAAAGGTTTATATAAGGACCACATAAATGTAAACATTTGTAGTCAAATGATTTTAGTTTTCAAATTATAGCACCGAAAATTAGAAAATTTTGGAATATGGGAGCCCAAGTTTCTATGTTCCTAATTAACTTAGCCAACTAAATCACATGTCATGATGTGATCTATATCATATACATGATATATTAATTATCAAGGATATTTAACAATCGGTACTCTGGTACTAACATCCTGAATTTCTTTTAAAATCGGTATTAATATTTTTGCCAACACACTTTTATTGTTCCAAGAAAAACCATTAAATATTAATATTATTTTCTCTCGGACGAATAAAAATGTGTTTGAAAAAACATCAATATCTATTTCAAAATAGATACAGTATTGACAGTAACCGAGTACCGATTGTTAAATATACTTGATACCTAATTAACATGTGAGTAGGATGTATATCACATGACATGCGATTGACTTGGCAAAGTTAATTAGGACAATTGAAAAGTTAAGTATTTGATTTTCTAAGTTTTTCAATATGCTAAACTGCTAATTAATGTGTAACAAAATTCACTGTTCGCGGTTTACCCGAATCTTTGAAAAATCATGATTTCAATACATCAAAAAATGTATTAACTGTTTCGAAGAATTGCCCGATTTTTGGTCGACTGTTATACTCTACCAAACTAAGTGTATCAATATACTGCAACGACAATAAAGCCCCTCTCCTCCAACGTGTTGATAACATGAAAGAGCAACTCCTGAGTAACTTCAGCGTCAAAATCATAATGAATTTTCTGCTTCACCCTGACAAAAGTCCTCTTGAAGCCATGGTCGCACGTTTACGCTAGGGCGAAAATATTTGATAATTTGTTTGGTCATAGCAGTGCCTCCCATAGAGTAATGTGTGCCGCTCGGAATGTGTCATTGATTATGATTTCGCATGTAACGCATTCAAAACTTCATAGAAGGCACCTGGAGATCATTTCACGATTTCCGTCCATTTTCGGAGAGTTGATAAACCAGGGAGAAGAATAATGACTTTTCCCCTCAAATACGCGGAAGTACATGACATTGAAAGTAGGAAATAGTAGCGGCTATAACCCCGTCTTTCCACCAAACTTCTCGTTTGCTTTAATTAAAAATACTTTCTATTTTCGTTGGGGTGAAAATATTTTCTAAAATATAACATTTTTGCATACTGATATTTCGCATCGTTTATGAGTTAACTTCCAGGCAAGTAACTGCAATTTTAAAACCACGGTTTTTTCTGTTGTAACCTCAACTCATTCTGTTTCCTGGTTTCAAGTTGTTTCTCTAGAGAGAGTATTCGCAATTTGTATGTCTATATCTTTTTGAAAGGGTACATCTTGTGTAAAATTAGGTGGCGTGGCTACCTCAGCATTTGCATTGGTGCTTTCATTTTGAGAGGTTTCACATGTTCCCTGTGACACTGCTACATAGACACTAGATCGAATTAGAATGAATTTGGATGTAAACATTTCCTTAGACAAGTTTTAGTTTAATGGTTTGACGCTGTATTCTTTCGCTTCTCGGAGAATAGACAGCATCCTCACTATTTGGCAAATTTTAGGGAATGCTTCAGGTTTCAGCAGTTTTTATATTTTCTCCCCCATTAATTCAGCTTGCAAGTATCTTTTGTAGTCATCGTTGATAGAAAGTTTGGAACGAATTATCACTGTTTTGTGGTCCAATATAGTATATTTTCTACAGCACGAAAATGAACTTTTGCAACTTACGTGATCTTTATGATTTATGTACTTTAGCTGTGTTGGTCCATTGCATTGATTCAGTATTTTCTCTATGGAAAAGACCAAACATACAGTTTTCGTTCTTTGACTGCTTAATTAATTTACGTATTGGATACTATTTAAGAAATAAGAAAGATTAATTTTATTATCTGTTAAAGAAATGAAAATATAATCCTCTGTCGCGGAGCCCCTAAACTATTCGAGGCCTATTGCTTACAATGCCTGTTTGATAACCCGGCAATTAGAACTTTTGTGTATTGAAGAGTAATAGCTATCTTGATTTTCCGACGCATGGCCAGGGAGCCGCAGGTGTCTCCCCTGGCGGGGAATTGACTAAATTTTGAAGTATAAGCAGAGACCGGTGTGGCAGAAGACGTGTACGAATCATCAAGGAAAGAGGGCTTGAACTTACGACGTACGCGTTATTTTTATATAGTTCATTCACAGTAACTTCACACTTTTTTGGAGCCCTGTTTAAGTACTACTTCCAGGTACCGATAACGTATCCTTCTGCTAAATTTAAACAAATACTATGCAATGTGACGTCAAATATGTCAACTGCCGAATGCTTTGTTTACATTCTTCAGTTCTCCCAACAATACTGGCCAATTTCAAAGAACGTAACATAATAAATGTTCCCAATATTTTACAGTATTAAGTCGGTTTCATGACTTTTAACGGTGTCTGTATTATAATGGCACTATTTAACTGAGTAGGTTAAATGGGACCATAGATGTTAGATTACTTTCATGAGAGGACGGCCTTAACCAAAATAAATATTAAAACATACAAGCATTCAGTACGATGAAAAACGACGAAATTGGAGAACGCAGTTCATATTGCTTATTTTATTATGTAACTTTAAGGGCGACAAACAAGATGGTAGCTAACAATGTCAACAATCTCATGGAATTCGCGCACGCACTATTATAGTGTGACTTTTATTTCCTTCATACTATTCAGCACATATAATTCTTATTGTCATCTTTCCTTCCTGACTAGGTGTTAGTACTTTTGAAATATTCATTTGGGCTTCGCTAAATACATATTCAGTTCACTGAAAAATGTAACCACTTAACGTAAATGTATTTCACAGAAGAANCATATTGCTTATTTTATTATGTAACTTTAAGGGCGACAAACAAGATGGTAGCTAACAATGTCAACAATCTCATGGCATTCGCGCACGCACTATTATAGTGTGACTTTTATTTCCTTCATACTATTCAGCACATATAATTCTTATTGTCATCTTTCCTTCCTGACTAGGTGTTAGTACTTTTGAAATATTAATTTGGGCTTCGCTAAATACATATTCAGTTCACTGAAAAATGTAACCACTTAACGTAAATGTATTTCACAGAAGAAAGAAAGATATATAAAAAGACATGGTCATGAAATAATTACCAGTCAGAAACGTCGTTCACGGCTAGAAACATACTTAGTTCATCCAAAAGGAGCCTTCAAACACAAAACCAACATAAGGATTCCAGAACGGCGATTTCATTAGAACTCACTTCACCAGCCAACAAAAAAGACACACGTTGAAATATATTTACTCCTGAAGCAAAAATACATATTCATCACAACTTTGTAACTTAACTAGGTAGGTTGAAAATACCTGTACAAACTTTATTTGATAACTGTAAGTTTTTTTCGTCGGAAGGAAAAAATAAACGCTACAGGTCAAACGGTTATTATTCATGTAGTAAATTTTGCCAACTTCGAAATCGTAACCACCCCACCATAACATCTGAATACAAATTCAATAAGTATTTTCGTCTAGCTGCTGTGCATTCTGCGAAGGGCGGTTACTCTGGATACTAGCAAGTGGTCATAATAATGTGATTCGATTGTATATATGCCAACACATACCAACTTTTGTCGGCCATTTTGTAAGATAGTGCCCCATGAATACTTTTTTGTCATATATCGGTAAAAAATTAACGGATTCCTACTAAATTTGGTAATCGTGTAGTACTGTAGTAGGTGATGTTTAATTATATGTTTCAGCTATGTCAGTCTTTCATTTTCTTAATGGCAGCCATATAGTCGTTTTAGCTTAGAATGTTATGTCATCGAAAATATTTAATCAATTTCAACTTAAGTTTGTATGCTGGCCGGGTATGTTACAACTATGAACTGTGTCTACACAGAACACCTTTTGTTTACAATTTTATAAGATAGCACCATATGAATAAATACATTTTAATGAAATATCTCGGAAACAATTAATTGATTCTTACCAAATTTAGCGAACAAGCAGTATTGTGGTTGATGATGGAAAATGTTATGTTCTAATTAAGCGAGGCACTTATTTTCATAATAACGGTCACATAAATATCTTAGCTTGGAATTCTATGTTGTCATAACCATGTAATCAAATACAATTTTTTTTGAATGTAGGAAGTAGATATTAAAGCTGTGATGTGTATCGACGAAGCATATTTTGTTTGCCAATTTTTGTAAGATAGCACCATACGAATAAATAAAATTTTTATGTCCTATCTTGGGAAACCATTGACCGATTCCTACCAAATTTGGCAAAAGTAGTACTGTTGCAGATCATGTAAGATGGTATGATTTAAGTATGCCATATACTTTCAAAATTGCAGCAATCGAGCTATTTTAGTTTAGAATGCTACATTGTCGAACTCATTTAATCAATTCCAACTTAACTTTATTTGCTGTCAGTATATATTACAACTATCGAATGCGTCTACATGGAACATCTTTTTTTTCACAATTTTGTAAGATATACCANCTGTCAGTATATATTACAACTATCGAATGCGTCTACATGGAACATCTTTTTTTTCACAATTTTGTAAGATATACCACATACCAAATTTAGCAAACAATTTGCACTGCAGCAGGTGGTGTAAACTGATATGTTTTATGTAGGTAGACTTATTTTCAAAATAATGGCTTAATAAATATTTTAACTCAGTATCTTTTATTAACGAAACACATTCCAACTTAACTTTGTATGCTGGCAGTATCAATTACAACCATCGAATTTTTCTATACAGAGCCTTATATCTGCCNGTCATGAAATAATTACCAGTCAGAAACGTCGTTCACGGCTAGAAACATACTTAGTTCATCCAAAAGGAGCCTTCACACACAAAACCAACATAAGGATTCCAGAACGGCGATTTCATTAGAACTCACTTCACCAGCCAACAAAAAAGACACACGTTGAAATATATTTACTCCTGAAGCAAAAATACACATTCATCACAACTTTGTAACTTAACTAGGTAGGTTGAAAATACCTGTACAAACTTTATTTGATAACTGTAAGTTTTTTTCGTCGGAAGGAAAAAATAAACGCTACAGGTCAAACGGTTATTATTCATGTAGTAAATTTTGCCAACTTCGAAATCGTAACCACCCCACCATAACATCTGAATACAAATTCAATAAGTATTTTAATAATAAAATCACGTTTTAACTGTGGATCACAAATTCAGACACCGCTATTAATTACAAAAGTGCAGAACCTGACAAAAATCAAAGCTGTTGCGAGCGTTGAGCAATGTAATAAATGTGGAGATAAAAGCAAGACGATAAAAAAAAAACAATAAATTACTGATATAACTAGTGAACATAAATTCCTCAATATGGGTACAAATACATTTTCAAATAATTTCATAAAAGCTGAGTTGGTAGGCATGACTTGTATCATTGAAAGCAATATCATTGAAAATGAAACCAGAAACATGCAACAGTAGTGAGACAATTATAAATACACTATTGCCACGCCTTATCCGGGAATGAAACCCAGAAAACCTCGTACCATAACCTAGTTAGTGTGCAATCAAATGCATTACGGAGGCTGGATTCGAGCATTAACTTCGAATTTAATCATTCCAATGTTTTTAATGATAGGGTTTACTAACAAAATATTAACAGCGCTGTCATTTTGAAATTAAGCGACTGAGACACTTACAACATGTAAGATTACGTAGTCTACCATAGCACTACTTGTGCAAAGAATTTGGTGAAAATTGGTTGATTGGTCCCTGAGATATGGCATAAAACCTCCATATTTTTCATGTGACGATCTTCATAAATGGAGGACAAAAAAGTTATGTATTAGCACATTCGATGATTGTATACAATGTAAAGCTAATATCGATTACATAGTTTGGTAGTTATAGTACACTCAGATAAATTATTTTATAGCTGCCATTCTGAAAACAAGTGTCTGCCACACTTAAAAATACATATAGTTCTTTGGCCTACCACATTACAACTGCTTAGCCAAATCTGGTAAGAATAGGTTGATTGTTTCCAGAGATATGATATAAAAACGAAATATTTTTTGTGCTGCTAACTTTCAAAATGGCAAAGAAATAGGGCTCTGTATAGAAACATTTGATGGTTGTAATTTATACTGCCAGCATACAAAGTTAAGTTGAAATTTGATTCGTTAATAAAGGTACTGAGCTAAAATAATTATATAGCTACCATTTTCAAAATAAGTGCCTGATCGACTTAAAACATAGCAGTTAACACCATCTCTGCAGTGGAAATTGTTTGCCAAATTTTGGCAATAATCTGTAAATTGTTTCCTGAGGTATTACATAAAAACTTTATTTATTCATGTGGTGCTGTCTTAGAAAATTACACAAAAGAAGCTCTGCGTAGACACAGTTAATCATTGTAATATCTACTGCCAACATACAAAGTTAAGTTGGAATTGAATACATGGTTTCGACGATATAACATTATAAGCTGAGATGACTATATGGCCGCTTTTTGAAAATAAGTTGCTGACATTCCTGAAACATATAATTTAACACAATCAGCCGCAGTTCTACTTGTTTGCAAAATTTGGTAGGAATATGTAAATTGTTTACCGATATATGAAATAAAAACTTCATTTATTAATGTGGCGCTATCTTACAAAATGGCTGACAAAAGTGGCTAATTGTTAGTATATATGATGCTTGTAATATATACTTTCAGCATTCAAAATTTGGTCAAAATTGATTAGATAATATAGAAAATATACCAAATAAACATAAAAAATGGCATGGCCACCATTTTGAAAATGAGTACCTAATCAAGTTCAATTACTTACCTTTACCTGAACCTTCATAGTATTACTTACATGCCAAATTGGGTGAGAATTGCTTTGATATATTCGAGATATAATATATTATCTTAATTTTTTCATTTTGTGCTATCTTCTAAAATGGCTGACTATCACCAATATATATTTTAAAATGTAATGCTTTGGTTTAAATAGGTAGAATTGTTTATATGACATATCACAGTAAATATTAAAATGGCCGCAATTTTAAAAGTAAGTGCCCCGGGTGGTGAAAACTACAAAAGTCAGGTGTCCTTACTAATTACTATATGTCATATTATACCGAGAATGATGAAATTCGGTTGACGCGTTTAGAAATTGAAAGGAGGTGACACATACACACCCTCAGACTTACTCTCAGCCACACACATACACACCAAAGGCCGCTGGTAAATTTGGAACTGTGGGGGCTGTGGTGATCCTAACTCAGATCATTACAAATATCATTTTTTAAATAGGCACAATGATAGATAAATTACATACGACAGGCTTCTGTAATTATGGAAGTTTAATTTTCAACCTATACCCGCTTCCCAACAGGCAATGAATATCCATCTTATTAATAATGGAAAATAAGCATTGTTTATATGCTGTGAACTTGATTTATGTCTTTTAACTTTATCACCCAAATTTTTCAATTCTTTTACCCTATTGACAGTCCATGCAAATTCATTAGATTTCACTACCACACAAATTAAATAAAACACCATATTTCTAACTTCACACCCGCATAGCCAGTCCGTGAAATTGTATGTACTTAAGTGAAATGTTCGTGTATACGAACCCCTGGGTTTACCACCTTGGCTTTGTTGTTGAGTGATACTTGTGGCCTTGGTGGTCCCAAATTCTTAAGATCTAGTTTTTTCTCACAATTCAAATAGTTTGTCGTAATAAGGTTTAAAATGTTAGTAAATGAGTGATCCATTATTAACAAGTTTACACAACACGACAATAACAAAAATTCAACATTGCTTCTGACCGATGCTCATGGCTCATCTTGTTCCTAAAGTTCCTAGAGTCACGACATTAACAACAAACTTATTCAGAATATTACACACAGTATTTTAAGCTTAGGCGAGTTGGAACTTTAACTATGAACAACAGGAAGATACTGGTGTAACTAATAAGCCTACTTTCCTCAACATAGGTACAATTAATTTTTAAATAAGTATATAAAAGCTCAGTTGGTAGGTAGGACTTGACTTCCCTTTGAAAGCAATTACATAAGAAATGAAACCAGAACCTTTTGCAACAGCAGTTCGACAATTACAATTACAAATGTGCCTTACTCGGGACTCGAACACAGAAAACATCGAACATTATGCTAGCGTGCATTCCACTATATTACGAAGGTCGTTTTAGGAGTATCAACTTCGGATTAAATCAGTCTAATGTTTTGAATGATTGGGTTTACTAACCTTAAATATATACAGGTCCGTTATTTTGAAAAAGAGATGAATTAGCCACTTAAAACATGTAAATTTACATGACCTACCGTAGCGCTACTTGTGTGAAGAATTTGGTGGAAATATGTTGTTTGATCCGTGAGATATGGCATAAAAAAATTCGTTTTCTTATTTGATGCTATTGTACAAAATTAAAAAAAAGGTTGTATACTATGTTTTTAATGTATGATGTCTACATTCAAATTTTGGTTGACTTTGGTTTCATTGTTTAATATATGTGGCAAACTTACATAAATTATTCATGACACTACCATTTTGAAAATTGTCTGACCTATTAAAATCGTGAAAGTTTACGTGGATTTCTGTAGTATTTATGGTGTGCACAATTTGGTACAAATTAATTGAAATATTCCAAAATAATATTAGGTGGGAATCGGTTGATTAATCTTCGAGAGACGGCATAAAAATCTCCATAATTTTAATATAGCGATCTTCATAAATATAGGAAAAAAAAAAGGGAAGCGAGATAACAAATTTCAAAGCAGTTGGTCTTTTATGACGCCCATTAATTCTGTACATTTTATTTATCCAGATTTTGGAATCTGAAATAATATTTCCATAGAAATTAAATTAGGTTTGTTGGATTAAATTATGTTAGGTAAGGTTAGGTCAGCTAAATAAGTGTAGGTGGACTTAGGTGAATTCAATGACCATATAACATTTTACAAAATATATTTACCAAATAAATGGGAAAAACATACATATTTTCATACTGTATTTTTATTATTTCTCAATTATTTATAGAACAGTAACGTAACCGTACCTATCAAAGTTAAGTTAAAATAGAAAACTTAGCTTTGCAGATGGGGCAGACAAAACTTAAATTATTGTATAGCTGCCATTCCTAAAATAAGCCTTTCATACTTAAAAAATACATATACTAATATGACCTACCACAGTACATCTTCGCCAAATGTTGTAAGATTGGGTTGATTATTTCCCGAGCTATGAGATAAAAACTTCATTCTTTATTGGTGGGGCGCTATCATAAAAAATGGCAGAGAAATGAGGCTCTGCATAAATATATTTTATGGTGGTAATAGGCAATGCCAGAATACAAAGTTAAGTTGGAATTAGTTTCGTTGATAAATTATACTGAACTAAATTAATTATATAGCACCTATTTTCAAAATAACTGCATGACCTACTTAAAGCATACCAGTTTACATAACATGCATCAGTTCTATTAGTTTGCCAAATTTGGTTGGAATCTGTCAATTGTTTCCCGAGATATGACTTAAAACTATTTATTTGCATGTCACTATCTTACAACATGGAGGAAAAAATATGCTACCAGTAGATAGAGTTGATAGTTGTAATATATACTGCCATCATACAAAGTCAATTTGGAATTGATTACATGGTTTCGATGATAAAGCATTCTAAGTTAAAAATGGCTTTATGGCCGCTATTTTGAAAATAAGTGTCTCGCATACTTAAAACTTAATACTTAACATCATGCGCCTCATTACTACATAATTACCAAATTGGTAGGAATCGGTGAATTGTTTCCCGAGATATGACAAAAACTTTATTTAATCTCATGGTGCTATCTTACAAAATGGCTTACAAACGTAGTTATGTGTTGGCGTATGTGATGCTTGTAACATGTACTTTCAATATACAAAATTTGTTCGAAATTATTTAAATTGTATTGTAGATATACCAATTCAACTTAAAATATTTGAATGACCACCATTTTGAAAATAAGAATCTTATTAAGTTCAATCACTTATGTTTGTTCCGTTCTTTCACGATCGTTTTCCGGCCGCAGCTATGTCGAAGATATGATGTTTTACCAGATTCCCGATATTCACGGTACAATCGTGAAATGTTCGTACGCGAACATCCAAATGTTATCGCTACCATGGAGATGCTATGTCCAATCTCTCGTGCGCCGACTATATTACCACATTCAAACTCACTTAAATCTTGATAACCGGCCATTGTAGCAGTAGTAACCGTTCTAGCTGCCGACCGCATCGTGTTACTCTGATTAGTTCCATACCTCCTTTATTTGCATACACACGCCTATACCAGTTTTTTTGGCTATTCAGTGTGCAACTAATGAGCCTACTTTCATCTACATCGGTGTATTTAATTTTTATTGAAGTTATTAAAAACTTAGGTAGTAGGTTAGTGTTAATGTCTCGTTGACAGGAATATAATTAACCAGTATGAAATGCAACAGTACCGAGAGAATTACATATAGACATGTGCCTTACATGGGACTCTAAAAATTGAAAACCCCGTAAAAAAGCCAGATTATAATCAACTGCATCACATGGGTAGGATTCCATGCATTAAATTAGGATGCAATTAGTAAAATATTTATAATGATAAATAAACGCGTGAAGCACTTAAAACATATAACTTTACATGGCATACCATAATGCAACTTATATGTAGAATTTGGTGGAAATCGGTTTTATTGGTCCCCAAGATAAGGCATAGAAACCTGAATTTCTTGATCAGAGCTACCTTTAAAACTTCCTAAACATAAATTTATATTTACTATGCTTCTAATAGGTACTGTCAGCATAAAAAGTTCAATTGAATTTGGTTTAATTTTTTAAAATAGATACGCCAAAATAATCAAAATATTTATATGGCCACTAGTTAGAAAAATCAATGTCTGACTCCTCTTAAATCACGTAAATTTTCATGGCCTTCTAAAAGAACGGAAAAAGAGGAACTCTATATACATCATGGATGCTGCTGATAAATCCTGTTTTGTTGAATTGTTTAATATATTTTACATAACAACCAACATATTTTTGTTAATGCTTTTAAAAAAGGACTTGCTGCAACTAAAACATGTTAGTTTACATACCCTACTGCAGCAATACTTGCGTGGAAAATTTGGTGGAATTAGGTTGATTGGTCTTCGAAATGACATTAAACCTCCATTTTTTCAATTAACTCTCTTCATAAACGGAGGACTGAATAGTATGCGTGTGGGGTGCGAGATAACAATTTGCATAATGACAACGGTACCAGATGGACTATGTCCGTATTTAGTATCATCCCAGACAAGCAATCCAAAGGTTGCAGAAGATCGAATCCCTTAAACGTGNAAATAGTGCGGCAGTGTTGCGTGATGGTACCAGCAGACCCACAGCTGCCCCGGCCATGACTGAATTTAAGTGATGCCGCCCCAGTCGTTCAATCACAACATGCGCACACAAACCTGCAGGAGATGAGAGAGAGTGAGCAGATACATTAAAAGCAACGAGACATGTCACCCTCGCACACGCACATCGTGACCACCCAACCGAATAGCGTTTGTGTAGGGTGTCTGACAACATTATGTCACTGAACGCACGCAGCCACCAGTCCGACCGTCGAACAAGAGGGGAATTTAATCATCGTCACACAATCGCGGTGCAACCGCAGGATGCTGGGGGTGGGGGGTTCCTTAAAAAAAAGCAGCAAGGCACGACACCCCTCGCGCATGTGCACATGTCGTGACAACCCAACAGAATAGCATTTGTGTGTGTAGGGCGCCTGACAATGTTTTGCATAATTTCACCATGTGCGCACATGAAGTCACCCTCGAACAAGAGGGAATTAAATCAGCTTCACACAATCGAGGTGCAACCCCAAAGCACAGGTGGCTGGTTCCTTAAAAAAATGCAGCGAGGCGCGATGCCCCTCGAACATGTGTCGTGAGCACCCAACCGAAAAACATATGAGTGTGTAGAGCACATGACGATATTTTGCATAATGCTGTCACCACCACCACCGGTCCTCAGAATTAAAGCTACATCACACAAACACAGCACGTCTGCAGGACACAGGTGGCTGTATCTTTAAAAAAGCAACTATGCTCATCGTCCTCATGGCAGCGGGGCCTCTCCCCCAGCAGAATAATAATGTGAAAGGGTGGCACGAGTCAGTGTCGCATGGTGGCGTCCGATCGCACATCAGCCATGAATTAATTAAAGCACCCTCCCAGACCGCACTATCGCAGAAGTGCAGTGACGAGTGTCACCCCCAACCAAATAATGTAGAGCGGGTGTTGTTGTGTGGTAATGCTACCAGCCCCACATGCCAGCCATAGTTGAATTAAAGCTTCGTCCAGAAGGGGGAGGACAATCACAGCATGTCGTCAAGTGAATGGACAGCCAGTTCCATTAAAGGGCGGTGATGTGCAACTCCTCCGTGCATGGTCTCTCTCCCCCTCCGGACAGAAGGAGGGTGTGGAGTGTAGCATGTGTGAGGGGACCAGCTGCTGGCGAAAGGAAACATCCATCCTGACCCAGACTAACAATAAGTAGCCACCTCGGGGCAACACACGCACCTGCAAGATGTTGCATGTGCATGCACCCTCTGAACCCCAGCTTGACAAAAAAAAAACATAAAAGCATGTAACACATATAGCATGTAGGAATAAAACACACACAGTGCAATTTCGAAGAATGAATTTAGTTACACTTCAAAAAAATACATTCCATCTATGCGTGTGGTACATACATGTTCAATCACATACACACATCTCTTGCAGGTAAATTACATGTCAGTAAGCAACAACCTCGATATCCAGCTATTGTGTTGGGAATCGAAACCCTCCCATTTTACGAACAGCTTGTGTCCTCGCTGTAACACCCTCTCGACCAAATAGACTTCTGGAAACTTCGTTGTCTTGATCTCTTGTTCGTAAAATCCCCCTTGAGTTTTTCACCAGTCTGATCGACGAGTTGATAGTTCCGTGGCTCGTAATGGCGAATCTTGTCAATCCTGTAGACCTCACTGCTGCAGTTAGGAGTGTATAGTTTTGCAAATGTTCCCATCACTCGCGATATCTGAACATAGTCACCAATATTCGCTTTAGCCTTGCACCTGTCCAACTCTTCTAGGTTTTGTTCACTGTCGATAGCTAATAAAAGTCCTTAATGTCCACCGGATGCATGCAGATGGTGCGATGTACTCGTCCATTTTAGTCGGAAACCAAATGAGGTAGTAGGTCCAGCCAATTGTAACTATCCTGCGACGAAATTCACGCCAAATGATTTTCTTCAGTGTGTGGTTACATTGTTCCTCGATGGAGGCCTTCTTATTGCCGAATGTAATATAGTGATTAATTTCATTTGTATCCATTAGCGAACATAAGGCAGGATTGTAGAATTCTCTGCCAAGATCTGTTTGCATATTTTTAGTCAGTCCTTTATCTTGTAAAACAGTCTTCATCACAGCAGTCACATCCTCGCCTCGTTTCTGGCGAACCAGTACTGCCCATCCATATTTGATAAAACAATTTATTACCATCAACATGTATCTATGCCACTTATTAACCGAGGCCTATGGGATTATATCAACCAGGTCAGCCTGGTACAGATATCTAAGTCCAAAGACGAGTACTTTTCGCCTGCGATAATTGCGATGTGCAGGTCTGTGAAGCTCGGTGGAGATCTGTGTACATGACATAAGTATATATAGCCACCTTAATGCAATTCATCCAAAATATTCACAATCTCATTCATATGCGATTGATTGCCAGGCTGCTGTGATGCAATTAGCAGACGTAGACATGATACAGGCTCGTTCTCATCGTCCCAGAACACATACTCGGGTCGCTGCTTCCATCATGCTTCGAAGTCAGACCCGAGTTGCTCGCTATGCCGATGTCCGGAAACAGGTGGGCAACAATGGCGAATTTCCGATGTGTCGTCCTTATATGGGTTGCTGGAAAAGTCATTGTGTGCCAAATGGGCACTAGTGAGGCTAAGTAAATGCTTGTACTGTCGAAGAGCCTCTCGCGAGAACCCACCAGGCTCGCTCTTAAACAGCAATTCGTAGAGGCCTGGGGATGCTCGCATTGCTACATCGCCAATATGTATAAAATGATCTGGTAGAAAATAAATTTGCTTTTACCCCAAGCACCATTTATTATTTCGCCTATAAACACAATACATTTCGTCATTTAACCTCGCAGTGTACGAAGAGAGGTAATTGCGAACGGTGGTCGTGCACAACTGGGATCTGTCCTTTTAATGTTTCAATGTGGCTAAAGGCAAATCATCATCTTCTAAAACCGATGCAGTATCCTCCTCCAGAAGTATGTAGCACTTCCTCCCGCGTTCGATGCCTGTTTCAATCTTCATGTCGACAGGGGGACACTGTGTCGCTGTATATTATCCAGCCGCGATGTGAGCATCCAGAAGGCCTCTTTCAATACAGCATCGTGCTCCATGCATGCATGCTTGGCCAGTAGATACTTATTGCAAACACTTGCAGATATACAATATAAATCCTCAATGGTAGCAGCCATTTTACTAATAGTAAAAGCATAATGTTCATACCATATATTTAAGCATTGATTCTTCGCTCGATGAGCTTGACAATTTTATGTTCGGACGTGGTGATTCGCTGGATGACTGCATCTCGCATGTGCTGGCAATGTGTCCATTTTTCATCGTCTGTGCACAAATCGTTTAGGTTATGTACAACACTGTGTCGTATAAGCTCTTCAATATCTGCAAGTCTCATACTCAAAGTGCGGGCACGTATTTCTAGTTCCTCGACCACGTGAGTAAGAACTCTATTAGCCATTCCTTCGAAGACAGAGCTGAGTTTCGATGCCAAGTTGGCCACACTTCCCAGCCAAGTATTTAAAGCGTTCAGCTTGCTTGCATCCTCGCTCGACACATTAAGGTGTTCGACTAGTTTAGCAGAAAGGTCGACAACAACCTTGATGTCAACCTGTCCGAGCTTCGTCTCCACGCTCGTGAGATTGTCTCCCAAAGCGGCCAGCTTGCCTGAACTCCCGTTCGCAATATTAAGGTGATCCTTCAGCGTAGCTGCCAGGGAAGTAAGAAATCTGTTGTCAACTCGTTTGCCCAAGTCAATGAGCTTCATCTCGACAGCCATGAGCTTGCTTCCCAGCATGCTCCGAACATAGTCAGTTAATGTATGAATTTGGGTAGATATCGTACCGAGAGCATCGTGGTTAGATTCCAGCTTCTTACTTAAAGCATCTAGCATGATGTCACTCTCAGTCTTGATATTAAGGTGTTCGTTCAGTTTTGTAGCTAGACTGGCAAGATGGCTGGCATTGGCAACACACTCTTCCACACCATCAAGCTTCTTCTTCATGGCTGCAAGCTTGTCTCCTAAAGTGCTAAGTTTAAGCACATCTTCAGTTCATTTGCGAATATGAGCTTCCATTTTAGCAGACACCCTGCCGAACAGCCGCCCCTCTACGACCTCGAGCACATTGCCGAAAACAAAATCATTTAGTTGGGACGATCTCTCGATTGATGTGATAAGCTGCAAATCCGTGTTAGTAGTCAGTGCATTCGTATCGAAGATACGTTCTTCCATGGTGTCGAGCTTCCTGCCTAAATCAGTCAGTTTGTGAACATCTTCACTCAATTAGCGTAATTCGCTGGTCACAGATGTATGAAATTTGCTGGCTATTCACTCGCCTACACCATTGAGTTTCGTCTCTAAAGCGGTGATCCAGGTTATACCAGCCGTCAGTGTGCGAAGATGAGTTTTGATGCCAGCCTGCAGTACTGCCACCAGTTGCAATGCCTCCGAAGTGATTCTACGAACAAACTATACATTGGTAGCATCACCATCATGTTTCGACCCTCCGAGATTTTTGGCTCATTTCCCTCCGAAACTACAGTTTCCATCGTTATTAGATGTAATAATACAGCTGCCTGTCGCATACTTCAGACCACTATGGCCGAACTTGGATATGGCATAGCTCATCGTTCACTGATGGACGACAATGAACTGATCGAATCCCCTTTTGGTACCTACCTTTATGGGGTGGGAAATCCTTCGCTATCACAAGGAAACCACGAGGTTCGCGCCAGCAACATGATCACATGTCTTTAAATCTGTCGAATGTCATATCAGTATTAACATGACCGGAGTAGACATGGCACAAATTCCAGCCATCCATGCAAAATAGAACAAGGAAATTAGCATTGTCATGCAGAAGCTGCTTAGGCATACTCGAATAAGTTTGACATAGGTAAATCGAATCCACCACCACATGGTGGCCCATTCTGAAATAATGCTGCATGGTCAACTGTTTTTCACATGGCACATCGTCGAAAACATACACAGAGTTTGGTAAAGCATCACTTGGTGGCACGACAACTTCATTGTCTCTAAATGGAAAATAGGAAAGGCCATCTACCACTTGTAGTATTTGTGCTAGATGCAGGTACTTTGGCTGTTGTAGAGATTTCGAGTATAGATAAATATAATCGAACCAAAGACCATTGGTCTCATCCAAAAGGCTGAGAAGCACAAATGTCTTTCCACAGTTGCTCAGTCCTGCTATGATGCATCATGGTGGTAGGTAGTAGCTTCCCACGATGTGATCCACAAACGTATGTTTCATCATCGGCGATGGTGATGCGAACGGGAAGTGTGGTGCTCTGTGGTACGATCTTCATTGAACTGATATGTGAATTGCTAAACTGTGGTACTTATGTCAGTCATCCCCCATGAATGGACAAGTTCGAGGTTGGGTGATGTCGTCGGCCAACAACATATAAAGTAGACATAGCGATAAAGATGTGTGTAAGTAGGTCGTAATGTGCTGTGGAAGTAAGATCAACAGGGGATGTGGACTGGCAAATATGCTGATCAACAACCTCCCTTTCAAAGCACACATTCCAGGCTACAAATATTGCGGGCCTGGTATGCAACTAACATGGAGATTGAAGCGAGGCGACGCCCCTGTCAATTCGTTGGAAGAAGATTGCAAGGAACACGATATCGCCTACACCAACAGTTGCAAGTTGGAAGATAGGCACATGGCCGATGCCATTCTTGCAGTTTAGCCAAGTCGATAGTTAGAGTGCCCAAGACCAAACTCGGCGAAAGTCCAGCTGCTTGGGGTGTGTCCAAGATTATGCTAAAGTCAAGAGGGGAATGGGTTTATGGTTTGGAAGGAAGAAGAATAAAAATATCGGGAGGAAACCATGCAAAGTATGGAGGAGGAAGTGAGGAGGCATCTTGCCTTTCATCTAGCCAGTGCTAGGCATTCTCAGCAGTCTTATCGAGGGCACATGTGGTATTGCAAGATCAGTGAATACAGTGAGGGATGAGAACAACCAATTGGCCGAGGTGATGCGGTACAATAGGAATATGGAGGCTCTCACTAGAGGTAAAAAAATGGCAGCAGGCTGTATCTTCGAACCTACCATGTAGGGGCAGCTGGAGAAAGCGAAAATGGGGCAGGAAGGTCTGGCGAAAGAAGCAATCTTAAGGTCCCTCTCGAAGGAGCCAATCACAATAAAGACATACGAAAGTTTGCCCGAGAATTAAAAATAGACAATGTCCCAGGCGTGCTCATGTGAGACCGCCTACCGCACCATCCGCGACATGTCGAGTATGGCATAGCAAAGCTAGATATCAGCCTCAGGCAGGGAATGCATTGAAAATCATATAAAAGTATGGCGATATGGTAGAATACTTTGACGGCTATGGTTATTTAAGAGCTCCGCCAGAACTGAAAACATGTCTGAGAGGTGCGAGATTATACTACAACTACGAGGCAGAGCAACTACCACAAGAATGGAACTGCAGACACCTATGTCTGCACTTCCTTTTGTAGTAGATATATGTCCCTAACTAGGATTACCTACATGTAAGTCTCAGCCATGTCTGTAACCCTGATTGTGTCAGGCAATAACTCAGAATTGCATTCCGTGCACTTTCCCCTGCTCAACCTGGATGACCCATGGTCTGTCGCGCTGATATATTTTCTAACTTACTTCTCTGTACCGAAAATAGAAGAACGCAATTGCATGTTTCGCTATGTCAAAGACGAGGATTGTAAGAGGGGAGAGGTGTGTATACCTACAGGTTTGTATGAGATTGAAGAAATAGGCGAGTACGTTAAGCACGCTCTGGAGCCGGATGTGATGTTGGCGCTGCGAAGTAATGCTAATATGTTACACAGCGAGATGTACTGCACCACACAGATTGACTTTATGCGAAGCGATACACTCGCTGCTATTCTTGTATTTGAGTACGTGAAGTTTGAAGCAAATAAAATGTGCGGATCTACCCTACCTGTAAACATCTTCCCTGTTAACATTATAAGAATAAAGTGTTATTTGGTTACTGGATCGTACCTCAATGGTAAGCCTAGCTAATTACGACATACATTTTCTGTGATGGTGTCTCCAGGCTTTAAACTGATGGTTGTACCTAAGTCTCCCATTTATTTTCCGGTCATGACTGAGAATGTACAGGAAGTTGTAGTCTCTAAAGTAGACCAAGAGAGTCATTTGATTAATTTCCGAGGCGAGGAAATAACTGTTTGCTTATATCTGTAGAAAGATTGGTCTGACATTTAAGCAAAAGCATTAAAAGGTTATAAAAGCAGCTTACTGTAGAAAACCAGAAGTCAGTACAAGTCAGGCACTCAGTGCACTAACATCTGATAATGTTTATTTCCTTAGAAGATTGGGTCTAACAATCAACAGCAAGTATAGACGTGGAAATATTAAATTTAGCCGAGCTGGTGAGCTTCGAAGATGCGATCACCAAGGTGGAAATCCACACCTACACTCCCTATGTGCCAGGTCAGTACGTACCCTCATCCAAGGTTCGGATCCCGGTACAAAACCAAGATATATACACAGTGTCGTGTAATTCACATTTGAGCTTCCGAGGAACATTAACAAAGACAGGGGCAAACGCCATACTCGTGATAACGAAAATCATTAGAAATTGTATACTGCGCATGATAAGTACAATAAAATACGAGCTAAACAGTTGCAAAGTGGATGTTATGATAGATGTTGGAATCATGGCCACCATAAAGAACTATCTCTCATTGATGCATTACCAATTGCCAGCGGCTAAAATGGCAGACTGGGGGATCGGAGATAACTTTATGGTTCCCATCTATGACAATGGTAAATTCGAAGTATGTATTCCGCTAGCCATGCTGTTAGGGTTCGTCGATGACTATAAGCACCTAATTATTAATTCCAAGCATGAATGAGTTATTCTCATGGCCAACATGCAAGCGAGTGCGGTCTTGGATGCCGCAGCCATGCCAGAAGCCATGGCATTGGTGATACGATCTATCGAGTGGCTGCTTCCCCATGTGCAGGTAAAAATGCCAGAGCACATGCCATTTTTGAAATACGCTGAGAAAGGTAGGAATGTCGATATTACGTTTCATACATGGAGTTTAGAGACATACCCAAGCGTACCATGTTCCATGAGCGTAAATTGGAATATTAAAACGAGTTTCACGAGCGAGAAACCACGTTACATAATAGTCGTGTTTCAGACAGGCAAACAGAATACTAACAATGCAGACCATTCGAAATTTCATGATGCAAAACTTTAAGAATGTAAAATATTTCCTCAACTCTGAGTCTTAACAATATGGAGATTTAAACATCGATTTCGAAAACAGTATGTACATGGTACCATATAAAATTAATGCCGACTTTCAGAGATCGTACTATGGACAAACGCAGTTACTGGCCCTGGAACCGAACGAGTTCGTGAACACCGCACCCCTGCTGGTGTTTTATGTGAGTAAACGGGACGATAGAATAAAGTCGGGCTTTGTAGACTGCAGGATTGAAACGACCTTCTTGGAGAATTTCCCAGCCTGCACTCAGGCCTATGCCTTAATAATTAACAATAGACTGGTCACATACAATGTGCACGACTGAGTACTTAAATTACTAACATAGTTCGTATTTATAGACCATTCACCATCTAACCATCACACACAATGTTCGCGAACATTCAGGGCTGTGTGCCGCAGTGTGGTTTCATTATTAAACGCATCTGCAGAGCATATGTAGATGACAGTATAGCAACAAGTACATTTCTACCACCATTTACATGGGTGTCACTCGACTGAAAAAGTAAGGTGACGAATAAATGGCTGGAAAAACGCTATCATAGTCTCATTTGGAACGATGGCGATGTATAATATGATAAAGTGCGTGACATACTAACCTCGATGTTGACTGTGGATGGTGTGGTCTTCGTGGCCAGGACAGAGCAAAAGAGATGGTTCAGCATCTATTGCTGCACAAATGTAAAACTGTGCGATCTGCAGAGAGAATGTGACTGTCCTTCAATAAGGACATTGAAGTTATGGTACATGAAAAAATCGAATATGAGTGTGACATGTGTAGGCTAGACTGGTGATGTCCATGCTTGAACACACTGCTGCTAAGGTCATGGTGATGGGGTAATGTAATTTTTTTCTAAACAGCAGACAATTTAAATAGCGAACCTTCGAGGTGGGAAAACCACTGTACTTCATGATACCATCATGGACGGGCTTATAGCGAAGCTGAATGGTTATGCACAGTATAGGGCAGTGACGGACCTAGTGTTCGGGAAGCGGTACGTGATATCGGATTACTGGAGGGCAGAGACAACATACGGCAAGTGCATAACATGTTTGCTAAATTTAGAGTTTCGGGTACATCTACCATCCCGATATGCTCAACTTATCACCTAGGACGACATGATCAAGCTTAAAAATAATACAGTACAGATCGCCTATGCTGGTATAAAGCCTATCGCCAACGGCAAAATGATGCACGTTTACGAATTTTCATATGTGGCTGAATGCCTCTCTCTCTTACTGCAGTAGAACTTCAAACATGTACACACCATTGCATCCGCTGGACATGTCTAAGTACGATGAGGATGTTACAGTCAGCTACCGACGTGTTCACTTCAAACCTCCCGGACTGCCTGCACAAGTGGAAAGGTGCAACGGACTCCAACACTGGGTGAGTCAATGCAAAGAGGAATGCATTGTCCTTTACCCAATACCATGAAGTGTTGTTTTGTGTCCCGTGTATTACTTTCAACTGGACACGAAGTTTCCTTGCAACATCACCACTATGATAGCTCATGCAAGTTAAGAGAATAAAGGTCAGGGATGGTTTACATGTACAATCGCATATGAGATGTGTCTATCCAATGCTCTTTCTGTATCTTTTTTTATTATTATTATTTGAGTCATGTGCGAGTGTGTTGCTGGTTAGTTGTTTACACTTGAGACAAAACACTAACCTACCCCCAACTCGCTTGCCACAATGTTCTGAGACGCCAAGGAAGGAATAGAGCTGTCCTTCCTTCATAATATAGGTCATGTGAATTATTTACATTCACTTTGTGGCTAATCGATCGATATGCCCCACTCTGTTCAACCATGCACACTCATAGCGAACTTCGTTTGTACATTCACTCTATACAACACGTATATGGGTACTCAATCGGGAACATGTTAGTTTTGGCTAGTTGCAAGACAAACATGATTTATTTCGAACTAGCTTATGATTATGCATTCCCCCCCCCCTTAAGACCCCTCCTGGGCATTGTCGCCCGGTTTTGAGCAACCCTTCGTGCTTTCTGCCAGACTGACCAGTCGAGACATTCTTCAGCATTTAATTTTGTCTACGAAGAAGATAGATTCTGCTAGTTCTTCTTCCTTTCCGGTTTTACTTTCTTTTGTATCATCGTCATCTCAGTCATCGGTTTCTTCTTCTTCTACACCACCATTGACTATCGCACCTACGATGCGACCACCTGTACTACAGTGTGGTTTCTGCGATCGGCTGTTTGCCGATCGAACGAATGGCTTGCATCATGAATGCACCTGCTCCCTCAACCCATTCAGGGAGGTGCCACAACACATGTGCGATAGGTGCGAGAAGACATTTTCCCACACCGACAAACTTACCGATCATTGTGTTCCATGCACAGAACTGATGAGGCAGGCCGCATAGACCCACTGCACATTCTGCAATGATGGCTTCAGCCATTCTTGTGATGTGCAGGCAGTTTACCCGAACAGATAAACTGTGTGTATACAGCGCTAAATGCAATGAAACCAATGCCCTACCACCGGAGAAAAGGGCTCGCATGGCCGTGGCATCTGCATCGCAGCCAGGACCATCACAGCTCATACTGACCCACTATATTGCTGCCGATCGCCGATCTCACAAAATGATCATCGTCACTGGTGCAGGCGAGTGTAATTGCTGTGGATTTGTGGAGGCGAAGATAGTGTTTCGGGGCTTCATTAAGACATGCATCTCCGAGAATACCTTGAGTCAGGCTGTAGATGTTTGTGGCTACTTCGAGGGGTTGAAGGAGTGTATCATCGGTCAGCTAGAGCAGGAGATCTAGGACCAGGGGGCAGTTAAATTAAAAATTTTCCTCGAGTGCACATATGGCCAACAGGAGCCACATGACGATGAGACAGACCATCATGTCTTCAAGACGAAGAGCGTAGCCCTCTTCAATGTTGGCGGTGTTGAAGATGCTGTGTCGGCCGCCATTGCCAAGCTATGTTGGGAGGAGGATGAGTACATGAGGAAGGGAAGTGGTTGGACCTCCACCTCTGTGAAAAGACTTCAGCTACATGCCAACAAGCTCCACCTGCTGAGAGCTTCCTCTTACATAGCACTGCCTGCACAAATTGAATCCAGACATGAAATTATTAATCCACAAAACCAGGACCAGCAGTGCTTTAAATGGGCGATCCTGGCATGTTATGTAGAGAGTGGACACTCTGAGTGAGTCAACTGGCAATACATCGACCTGGAGACTCACTTCGACTTTAGCAGACTAGAGTTCCCCACCCCTCTACATAAATATCGATGTTCGAGAGGACCAATCCTGGGGTCAGCATTAATGTGTATGCACTCGACAACAATAAGAAGGTGGCGCCAATACGACTGTTGAAGAATGAACTGGCCCAGTGCTACGACCTACTACTTTTGGCAACAGATAACAAGAATTCTCATTACTGCTACATAGACGATCTCTCCTGCCTGGTTCACTCCCAGGAGACTGGCCATGAACATACAACCCATATCTGCAAACACTACCTCAAGACATATGATGATCAACCATGAGTGATGGGACTGACACATGCTGAGATGCTGGATGATCACACAAGGTACTGTAATGAAGATGCACCAGTCCATGCCGAAATACCACAGATGGAGAAGAATAGCAAGCCTCTTGTGCTCAAGTTTCAGAATTACCACAACAGCAATAAGGTACCTATAGTTGTGTACATAGACTTTGAGGCAATGCTAGTTGTGTTCTGGATGTGCCAGTCAAACCTGCGGACGTCCTACACCTATAGATTACAGAAGCACGAGCCTACAGCTAAAGCATCTACATCAAGATGGATAACGACATAAAACTAGCCTCCAAGACGACCAGCCTCCCCACAGATGTGTAATGCTTCACTGGCAAAGATGTGTCGAAGCAGTTCATGGAACAAGTCGAGAGGATTGGCAATCTGGTGAAGGATATATATAGCCAATCCGAGCATATGCGAATTCTAACATCTGGCGAATGGACTGGCTATGCTCTGGTAACCACTTGCTGCTACTGTTCCAGCCCCTTCACCCACAATAACTGCAAGGCCACGATCAAGATCATTTCACTGGCCACTTTATCGGGGTGGCATGGAATAACTGCAACAAGCTTCGCTACCACCCCCCAGACTGCCAATCCTCTTTCATAGCTTGATGTATGATGCCAATTTCATCATTAAGCAGCTTGACTATGATACCCAGGACATATTTACTACCCTGCACACAGAAGAAAAGCTTATTACCTTCAACAAAAGTTCGGGCAACAAATTAACGATTCAGTTTTTCGACATATTTATATTCATGTCGAGCAGCTTCAAGATGACGACTACATTTTTCAACGACGAATAGCTCGAGTTGGTGACTCGCAAAGGAGTGTTCCCCTACGACTATGTCGACTCGTGCGGGAAACTCACTGAGGCACAGCTGCCGCCCATTGCGACCTTTCACAACCGACTCACCGGATGCGATATCAGAACAGAAGATTACCATCCACTCAAATGGTCTGGACAACGTTCGGATGTCGCATGTTATGCCAATACCCTGAGCTCTATCTGAAGATGGGGGCTATATATGACCACATACTGTATTGATTGTGTCCAACATGTAAGTGCTCCTGGATTCTCATTCGACGCAATGTTGTGCAAGACACGGGTGGAGTTGGACCTACTCATCGACTATGACATCCACCTGTTTATCGAGGATGGTATCTGGGGAGGGGTGGCCCAGTACATCAAGCATCACATTTTGGCGAACAACAAGAGTGTTCCTGCCACATAAAATGCTAACAGGTCGTCTACCTGCCTCCAGTATGTAGATGCTAATAATTTGTATGGATGGACAATGTCCCTGCCGCTGCATATGGCTGTTTCGAATGGACTGGCATGGATATCGATGTCATGTATGTGCCAGGCGATGGAGATGTTTGCTGCATACTGGAGGTGGATGTAGAGTACCCTACCACACTCCACAAGGAACATAAAGATCTTATGTTCCTGCCTGTGAATGAGTGTCCCCCACGGTCAGAACAGACTAAACTCATGACCACCCTAGAGATGAAGCGAAACTACACCGTTCATTATGTCAACCTCAAGCAGGCATTGGGTCACAGGTTGAGGCTTAAGGTAATACATTGCGTCCATCAATTCAACTAGAAGGCGTTACTGAAGCCACATATCGATCTGTACATGACGAAATGCCTGGCAGCCGCGAGTGCCTTTGAGAATGACTTCTACAAGCTTCTGAATAATGCTAGGTACAGCCAGTTTATGGAAAATAAGCGTAAATGCCAGCATATGGAACTTGTATGCAGAGAAATTCGAGCGAAGAAACTCATTGTGAAACCAGCCTTCAAATGTAGAACTGTATATGTTGAAATGCTGTCGCTGGTAAAGTTAGAAAACGAAAATATTCTATTTGATAAGCCCATATATGCTGACTTTGCCATACTTAACCTGTCGAAGACTCTCATGTAACTCTTCCACTACAATGTTATGAGGGCACTGTATGGGAGTAACATCAATCTTGTATACATAGACACGGACTCCTTTTTAATGGAGATTGCCTCCCCCGATTTCTACAACGACCTCGCCTTAGACCCAGCACTTATGGCAGAGTTCGACACCAGTGCCTACCCTCACACCCATCCTTGCTACTCGCCCGCCAACGCAAGAGTGATTATTAAATTCAAGGATGAGTGTGAAGGCAATGATGATATGATCGAGTTTGTCGAGCTGAGGGCGAAGCTGTACGCATATCGATGCAAAGATAAGATAGTGAAACGAGCGAAAGGGATACAGAAGAGCATTGTACGGAATACCATCACCGTAGAGGATTATAAATGCATCCTAATGACTCAACAAGTAATGAGAGACAGGTCAATAGCACTATGTCACACCATCGCGATGTATATATCAAATGTACCAACAAGCTATCTCTTTCGTGGATGGATGTCAAATGTAAGATGCTGGTCGATGCCATTCATACCACCACGTATGGTTACCATACTTAAATAAAGTACCTCTGGGGCAGGCATGTATCATCATATATGTGTCTGTCCCCAGGAGAGTGAATAGTGTCGGGATGCATAGTAGGAGGCAGTTCCTCGCCCCGGGTTTGTCGAAGCTGAAACACTTCCATTCCCCTCTTCCATGATATGTGTGTTTTCCTCAGTAGCATACTATAGCACATGCAAGAGATGTATTCATCTTGTCAGGTATGCTGTTGATGGTTGTGTGTGTTTTTTCAGCAAACTATAGCACATGCAAGAGCCGTTTTCTTCTTGCCAGTTATGCTGGCTGGTAGAACACTGTGCAAGAGGTATTCTTATCTTGTCAAGCATGTTACCAGTATGTCCTGTGTATGTATTTTTCCCAGCAGTATACTGTAGCACATGCAAGAGCCATAATCATCTTGTCAGGTATGCTGGCTGGTTACATGCTGTAGCCCATGCAAGAGGTATCCTTATCTTGGCAGGATTGATACCAGTATGTACTGTTTCCATAGCATAGTTTTGGTGAATGGTAACATTCTGTAGCCCATACAAGAGATATTATTATCTTACCAGGCATGTTATCGATGTGTGTGTGTACTATTTCACTTTCTTAAATCGATCATGCATGTACTCATGCAAGGGTTGGTTGCGAATGTGAAATTGTATTCCTAGCACTGTAGTAACTAGTGATCGTATCGTATTTCCTTTAATGAACTCGTTATTGTGCTGTCCCCCCTTTTCTCTTCCTCTATCTCATCTGTAATCTTCCCCTTTACTGTAGGCTGTCTGTATATTCCTTTGTCTGCTTTGTTTAATTTAGGTGGGTCGTCTTTCCATTACTGCATTGTAAGCTGCCTGTACACTAAGCTTGTGATGCCACTGATGTTTCCTTATTCTCACACACACACTGCGGCATTTTTGCTAGCATAGTGTACTACCCTGGTAACAAGCCCGGGAGCTGCCTGCATGGTCATGCTATGCGGACGGTAAGTGCGGGGGGCAACACTGCGTGGGTGAAGCGACCATGCTGTTGTGTGTGTGACTGATTAATCTACTACTACTCTCTGTTACAGAACGAAAGTGTTTCCCGCGAGTGCTGGCCACTTCCCCTGACCGCGCATGCACACAGTGTATAGACCCCGCTGCTGCCGCTGTGGAGGGGTGTGTGTGGGACGGGCCATAAACAGCCATGTAGAGCTTGAGGTGAGCCTGTCGCTCTGACAGGGACGAGGGTATGCGCGGGAAATGAGCTGTGGTGTTCTGGCAGGGATGAGGGGGAAGTGTGTATGACTGCATGGAACGCAAGAGCATGATGTAGGAGGAACACTAGAGCATGAAGTGGAGCTGCAGCCGAGGCATCCTAACAGGGACTTGGGGGGACACACGCTTGATCGCATGGAATGCAAGAGGATGATGTAGGGTGGAATGCTAGAGCGTGAAGTAGTAGGGGCCGCGATCGTCTACGTCCGGGAATGCGAGAGTGCGAAGTAGGGCCAACTGGTAGGAGGGAATGCAAGCACATGAAGTAGGTAGGAAGGAATGCGAGAGCATGGTGTAGGGATTTTTAGGAGGAACATGGGAGCATGAAGTAACAACATCTGGTAGGAAGGATTGGTCAAAATAATCGAAATCGGTAGGAGTTGGAGCAAACACCTCGCATGGAATGCGAGAGCATGAAGTAGTAACAGGTAGAAACAAAAGCGAGAGAGTGAAGTAGGATTGGAGAAATGCAAGAGTGTGAAGTAATGACATCTGGTAGGAAGTAGTGGTGAAATAAAATAATTCAGGAGCACTCAGAGAAAACTGCACGAATGCAAGAGCATGAAGTGGGGACCAAAATTGCCGCTTTTGGCCAGGAATGACTGAAATGGAAGGGAAATCCAAGATTGCCGACGTCGTCGAGGAATGACAGAGCAGGAGGTTGATTCGTGATGTCATCCAATACGGCCGCCGCTCGTCCCCTCATCCCCCGAGCTGCCACCGGTGCGATAAACCGCCTATTTATAAATACTGTCAGTTAATTTTTTCTCGAGATATGACAAAAACTTTATAAATACATATGGGTGTATATTAAAAAATGGGTTAAAAAGGTGGCTTTTTGGCTATATGATGCTAGTAATAGATACTGTGAGCATAACATTTTTTATCTAAATCGGCGTATCAGTTTGGTATTTGTACCAAATAAACCTTACATATTTGTATTGATGCAATTTCGAAAATATATACCTCATCAATTTCAATTGCACATGTATATATTGCCTATCATAGTATAACGTACGTACCAAATTTGGTGAGAATTGGTTAAGTAGTTTTAGAGATAAAATGAAAACGCTTAATTTATTCATGTGATGCTATCTTCCAAAATGGTTGACCAACCATTATGTATATTTCTAATTTCGATGCTTACATGATGTGCTGGAACCCACAAAATTTGGTTTAAATTGATTGAATAGTTCCAGAGATATAACATATCACCCTAAATTTGAAATTGCCACAATTATGAAATAAAGTGCCCGGCGTGGTCGAAATAGATGAGTACCGAGTTTGGTGAAATTTGATTCAGGCGTTCAAAGAGAAACGTTCGCAGAGAAACACATACACACACAAATACACCTACAGACACACACAAATTCACACAAATACACCTACAGACACACACACACATACACACAACACAGAAAAGGAAAGTACGCTAAAAAAATGCATATATCACAACGTGATAGGAAACTTTTTTTCAAGTTTTCTCTGTTACTAATGCAATTAATTTCAGTAGGCCCCATTAAAAATAAAACTGGTTTTTCAAAACAAAGGTTATTATTAGAACTTTATAGATATTTCAGTGGATATATTTTCAAAACCCATCATCAAAACATCTGATTTACTATAGCAAGGCCTACGTTAAGTTTCTACTATGGTTGTTCGGTCATCAAGGTGACTTGATATGTGGTCGAGAGGACCGCGATATACCCAAGCCGTCGGTAGTGCGAGTTTTCGAATGTGTTGTGAGGGCTGGGGTATATTCCTAGATATACATGTAAATCTTCTACCATGAACGCAAAGACGCTTCACTAAGCAGTTTGCTGTGCTTACAACTTTTAGATAACGTTTCGTATGTCGTGAGCGAGTTTGTACCCAATAATTTGCTTCTGATGCAAAAATTTGTTGCTCTTCGAAGGGGTGCTAAAGGAAAAAGTTTTTACTCAAAGGTAGACGACGGGTACATGCTCTTTTTTGGCTCGAAATAACCCTTTTTAGCCTACTTTCCGAAGGGAAGAAAGGCTTATAAGATCACTTTCCTGGCTGTGTGCGTGTATGTGTTTGTACGTATGTGTCAGTGTATGTGTTACTGTGTGCGTGTCTGTGCGTGCGTGTCCACCCTTTCAATTTTTGGACATGTCAACCGAATTTCACCAAACTTGTTAAACATATAATACTTAGTAAGAACAGCGGAATTTCATAGTTTTTTTTTACCTCGTCGGGCTCTTACTTTCACAATGGCGGCCATTTTAAAATTTAGTGTGATATGTCATATCTCGGGAATCATTCAATCGATTTAAATAATATTTTGTAAGCTGGCAGAGCATCAAGTAAGTATTAAATTTTGAGATGAATATTGTTGTTGGTCACTCATTTTGGAAAATAGCACAAAATCAAGAAATCAAGATTTTTCATTATATATCGAAAAAATTAAACCAATTCTCACCCAATTCGGCAGTAAGTGATACTATGATAGGCCAAGTAAACGTAAGTGAGTGATTTCGATTAGGTAGTTAGATAAGAAATAGCGTCCACACCAATATTTTAGGTCTAATTGATATATTTACTATTCCATTAAACCAATTTCATCCAAATTATGTATACTAAAAGTACCCATTACAATCATCATATGTACCAACACATAACACGCTTTGTTCTCCATTTTGTAAGATAGTGGCATGCCGATAAATAAATTAATGTCATATCTCGAGAAAAAATTGACCGTTCACTATAAAATTTGGCAAACAAGAAGAACTAAGGCAGATAATGTAAAGAGGAATTTTTTAAGCATACCAGAGAGTAATTTTCGAAATGGCGGCAATATAGCAATTTTTAGCATAGAATGCTATATCGACGAAACCATGTAATCAATTCCAACTTAACTTTGTATGCTGGCAGTAGATATTGCAACTATCAACTGTATCTGCATGGAGCATCTTTTGTCCTACATTTTGTAAGACGACACCACATATATAAAAAAAGTTTCTATGTTAAATCTCGCGAAACAATTGACAGATTCCTACCAAATTCGGCAAACAAATAGAACTGCTGCATGTGGTGTAAACTGGTATTTTTTAAGTAGGTCAGGCAGTTGGTTCTAGAATAAAGACTACGGTACACAAATATTTTAGCTCAGTATGTTTTATTAACGAAACAAATACCAAAATAATTTTGTTTGCTGGCAGGACCTATTACAGCCATCAAATTTGCCTATGCAGAGCCTCATTTCTCTGTCTTTTGAAATATAGTCAGAGCAATAAAAATAGAGATTTTATGTCATATCATGGGAAACAATAAAATCATTATTATAACATTTGGCGAAGATGTTGTACTGTGCCGCTACTGTAAAAAAAGCTGCTATCTTTTGTTATGTTAATATAATAAACGTAAATTGCATGCTGAGAAAACAGTGGCGCAAATCATTATAACTGCAGGTTTCCATCAGACTAAATAGTTATTGTTTATGAATGTAAAATTTAATTTGAGAAACATTCCTACAATTTCTACCACAAGGAGTTTAATTAAATATATTAATGCTTTTTCAGCATATTTGTGAACTTTGTATTTTCCATTAAATTAAAAATAAATTGCAACATGGAAACATGACTGCATCAATATCTTTTATAGATCAAACCCTCAAATCAATACAACATTTCACTCTAGAATATTTTAAATTCTTTAATTTGAAATTTAAAAAAAATAATTCAAAATTTATAATTCACAATGGGAAATGAGGCATCTCATAATTTCCTTAGAGGTGAAAGTAAACATTACATTTAGATTACATAGGTAACCATATTAAATATCATATTCCATTTGCCAAATTAAAATAAATCACAAAATGTAATATTCAGCTAAAAATTATACGTATTAAAAAAAATTAATTATTCGAAAAACTAACAATAATTATTTTGAAAATGTTCATATCTGTTAGTTGCGCCGTGTCAAAGTAAGGCCGGACACCAACATGAGCCATGTTGGCCAGTGAGGTACATGCAGTAACTGAGCACCTCCAGCCCCATATTTAAGAAGACGGTAAGGCGACATTTGGCAATTCCAAACCAAAATGAGGAATTAGATATGTGGTCACGGAACGAATGGAACTACGATAGGAACTCGAACCATATCTCGATCCAGAAACCCTCTGGAGACAGAGAATTTAATCAAACCGGAATTAGAAACGAGACCTAATACATACAAAAATTATAAAATTTGTTGTAGGAAAACTTACTCATAAAGGAGGGTTCAGAAGACGCTACTTGAAGGTGTTCATGCTTGCACACTACCAGTCACCAAAATTAAAAAATAAATAAATTGCCTATGTTGCACTAAACTACCTTTCCAATAAATATACTAGCTACATGGATATTTGATAAACGGGCACTCTGAGACTACATACTTCACATATATTAAAAACAACTCCTTCTGTCGAGAGATGCATCCAGTAGTCACCAAGTTCAATATCCAAGTGTCTCTGGAAAAGCGCGTCCTAAGCGGAGTAATACACGAACTAGTGCGTAGCGGGTGGACGAATACACTAGAAGTTTAGTTTCAGAGCTGCCGAAAGATGGCACGGGGATGAACAAATGCTGTTCTGGACGGTGCAAAGGACACTTCTTTTTTTTTCTGAGGCGAGGACTACATACTGTGTACACAGCGAAAATTTACCGTGCTGGGAAATGGCACTTTTGAAGAGTTCAGACGCAATAAGAAACGTTGTAACTATAAGATTCACGCCAGCAACCAGTGCATTCGATAACGCATGTTGAAAGCGGTGGCGTTCTCACAGATACGGGCTGCATGGTGTCCTTGCCTGCCTGCGTAGCTAGCTAGGACGTAAAACTAAATTGTAAAGTCCCGAGAAATTTAACAAAGTCACCCAAATCCACTAAGTTATTATTCCCAAATATTAATTACAGTTAAATAAATAACTTACTTACAAAACACCACAACACCCCAAAATAAATTACACAAATTTTTGAAGTTATACTTATTTTGGCGCGTTGAGGGTAAAATTTTAGTGTACAATGGAAGTTGCGCGCGCACAGTGTAACGAAATTCGACAGTGAATGTGGTAGGGGTATGACCCAACGCGCATGCGCATGTAGTTGCGCGTTCACGACAGTGAACATGGAAGGGGTATGACGCAATGCGCATGCGCTTATATTTGCGCGCGCACAGTGTGACGAAATTCGACAGTAGACGTGGTAGGGGTATGACCCAACGCGCATGCGCGTATCGTCTAGCTATATACAAACGCAAGGTACACAACATAGCACGTGGCTATATTTATAACCGACAGAAAATCATTTCATGTAATAAGCAAATTGAAAAACATTTCAATTCATTGTGAATATACGTATATATCTTATTAATAAATTTTTCTTACATTGTGCAGTGAAAAATTTGTTAGTGACAAAAATTGTTTAATCAAATTTTTCAAGTATTTTTAAGTACTTGAAGTTTATTAAACTAAAATTAACCTCAAATACGCAAGGTACACAACATAGCACGTGGTTATATTTAAAACGAACAGAAAATCAGTTCAAGTAATAAGCAATTTTAAAAACATTTCATTTATATAGTTTGAATTCCATTATGATAAAGGACAAGATCTGAATGAATGTAACCGTGAAATGGTAACACACCTAATACAATTTTATTTAAGTCACGTTAAAGAACTATAACTACTAACGTGCGTACATAAGTACACGCACCCATTTTTAATTAACTATCTGCATTTTTAAAAAACAACGGCACAGTACTGTGATAGGCCATATATATATATATATATATATATATATATACTGTATAGATATATTAGTAAGACACACTTATTTTTAGAATGGCGGATATAAAACCATTTTAGTTCTGTGTGCTATATCTACGATAGTATGTAATTTATTTTAACTTAACTTTGTATATTGGCAGTATTCAATAATCGGATGTGCTACTACACTACTTTTTTGTCCTCCATTTATTAAGATCACTAAATGAAAATTATGGAATTTTTATGCCTTATTTTGAAGATCTATCAACCGAAACAAAACAAATGTTATACTGGAACATTTCAACTAATTTTTACCAAATTGAGAACACCATAAATGCTACAGAAGGCCATGTAAACCTTCATGATTTAATTGGTTCTCACAACAATTTTAAAAATGGCCACTTCATACATAATTTAGGTAAGTTTGCCACACATATTAAAAAATTTACCAATCAAACCAAAACGCAAATCAATAGAATCCAGAAAAAATAAGATGGAGTTGGCCTTCCAATTGACAAGAGAGACATACAACAAGAAATCTCTTTCATGGGAATCCAAAATTAAACATTACAAAACAGTGGTCAAGCCAGAAGCATTGTATGCAGCAGAAACTCTAACCTTGAATCACATAGGTCAGTTGGAACAATTAGAAATAAAAGAAAGAAAATTTTAAAGAAAGATCATATGAACGAAATTTCAGGACAATAATATAGTATACGTCAAGAATGAAACGCTATACAAGAAAATTGAAAAACTCTCAGATACTATGCGCAAAAGGAGACTAAAGTTTTACGGACATCTTCTCAGAATGAATTCTAATAGATTAACTAAACAAATTTTTGATTTCTTCCGTAACCGCAAAACGAAGTCTAATTGGTTCACAGAAATTGCAAAAGACCTAAGAGAATTAAAAATTACAGAAAAGTCATTACTTGATAGAACAGTACAGATAAAATTTAAAGACGAAGGGATAAGGTTCCAAGAAAAATCTAAAATAAGGTCGAAACCCATCATCTCAGATGAGGAGAGAAGAAGAAGATCTGAAAGAATGAAGAAGTACTGGGTGCAAAGGAAGGAGCAACACTCAAAGAAATGACTTTTTCATCGTACCCCAAAGAGGGTGAAACGAATATAATAATAAGAATAATCGTACATAGACCCCCCTCCCATTTTTTTGTTGCAATTTTGACGAGAGCATCAAATAAAATAATTAAGTTTTTATGCCATATATAAGGACTAAGCAACCGATTTGCACCAAATTCTTCACGCAAGTAGCACTATGGTAGTTTGTGTAAACTAACATGTTTTAAGAGGCTCAGTCACTTTTTTTTATAATGAAGGCCCTGTTAATATTTTAGTTTAGTAAACCCTATCATTCGAAATATTAGACTAAATATATCCGAAGTTGATGCTCTGAATCTGACCTTCGTAATGTAGTGGATTGCACGCTAGCGTAATGTTCGAGGATTTCTGGGCTCGAGTCCCGGTTAAGGCACGTGTGTATTTGTAATTGTCTAACTGCTGTTGCAAAAGTTTCTGGTTTCATTTCTTATGTTTTTGATTTTAGAGGGAAGTCAAGTCCTACCTACCAACTCAGCTTTAAGAACTTATTTTAAAGTTAATTTCACCTATGTTGACGAAAGTATGCTCATTAATTGTATCAGTAAATTCTTGTTTAAATTGATAATGACAAAACTGACCATTTAATACATCTGTGGCACGTTTTTTCTCCCAGCACCTAATTTGCGACTGCACTAAGTTTTATAATTTTTTAAATTTTATTTACAATTTATAGTGAAAAATGTAAATGTTTATATATTTACCGGTGCTAATTAATGAATAAATGACCTAAATAACAAAAATTACTAACCATGAACCAAATGATAGGCTTGACTAATTATGTTTTTAGTAATATATTGAATATAGTGATTTATGGCATATTGAGTTTGCTATGGATGCATGTACTCTTATAAATCAAAGATTTCAAGCAGTGATATACTGCTGGCTTAAAATGCAGTTATTTTGCTGCCACTGATCTGTGAATCGGCGGAACTCACTTTCGATAATTGGTATGAAACAGTAGTAACAACTGTCAATCAGTGTACATCATTGGACATTTTGGGGACTCGAGTCACTGACATAATAAGTAGAGTGGTTTCAGTTGATAATTTTTCACCGTTTTGAAACCCGTTATGTTTTTAATATTTTATGCTTGTGGCTATAGGAGGTTAATACTATTATGAGGGAAGAACTGAAGCTTATTATGAAGAAAGAATTCACATTTAATACAATGGTTAGGATTTACAGTAAATGTAAGGTGTTGGCGAGGAAAATCCTAATAAATTACGATATATGACTGACTTGAATGATACCGTCACCGTAGGCTGAGTGATGTGCGGAAATTGACGAACGGCATACCAAGCTGCATCTGGATGGTTTCATCTCGGCGTGGGTCCACAGAAAGATAGACTGACAGACGGACGGACCCTTTACAAAGTGTTGCCAAGTATTTTATAGTTTCTGGTGGCGTAATTGACCCAAATACTGTGCCAATGGGATGGGAGATCCACTAGCGCTTCGCTTATATGTTTAATAACTATCATTGCTGTAATGTGTTTTGGATTATTCGCCTTGCCTGGGTACCGAAGCGTCACTGCAGTTCGTTAAGCCTGTCTCCGCATTTACTGATTCATATTATCTCCCCCTATGTCAATGAAAAAGAGATGTCCTCATCTCTTAGTGGATACAGCGCAAGAAAAAGTGTGGGTGTGTAGTGGTGCGAACCATGTCATTTCTGGCAGCAAGACTGGACAAGGATGTAGATTATTCGGTACCATAGGAATATGTCAGATAGGATAGATAGAGAGAAGGAAATCTTAAGTTAAACGGAGCTGTCAATGTCGTGAAATCTTCCTTGACTATGTCTGAAAGGCGAGGGTAGTGTTCTGCTGAGTGTGTAACTGTCACGTGTGGCGGCTCTGAACTTGGCATTAGCCAAGACACGCAAATACTCTTCCACGCGACCGCGGCAGACCACTCCGAATGGGACCGATTTGCATAAGCCTTTTCTTGAACTCTTTCTGTAATGTTTATTTTTACGTGGTATCTGAATTTCCCTAATAAGTGGGTATAATTTATTAAAAAATAATATATTATGAATTATTAATTATAAGTTAATAATGACAAATTTATTAAAATAATAAAATACCACATTGACTAACTCCCAACGCGAATAATTACAAAAGAACTACACACATGCTGAAATAAATAATAATTTTATTAAAAATTAATGTTGAAAAATATAAAGAAATTAGGCATGCATAACAATTATATAATCAGTCTTAAAAATCAGTACGTAATTTGTAGATGCCTGTTAGGATGGAGTAGGGTTAAATGTTGGTACGTAGGATTATATTAAAATTAAGTAAGATAAAAGAACAAAAGTTGTGCCACAGCATTAGACCTTCTAATAACTAAGTATTGGGAAGGGTTGGTGGAGTAATACGCTTACTTAAAGCTAACACAATATACAAAATAAAATTTCAGAAATACTTTGTACTCGTAGTATTAACACCGTTATTGAAGATAAGAATATAGAGATACTTTATAGTACTGACATATGATTGTGTTAAATTCAAAATATTCATGCTATTCAGTTCATATATATATATATATATATATATATATATATATATGTATTTTAGTTATTTAAATTGTATTATATTTTGCAACAAATGTTATGAAATTATCTAACATATTAAATTTACTATAACACCTTAAACTTTTACGCATAAGCCTGGAAATGATATAATAATCAAACTTAGTTTTTATAAAACTGTAACGATTACGTTTATTTTTTAACAACTTTTGTAGAGATTATTTTTTTACTTTAAAAGTAGTAAGAGTATTTTTTATCTGATCGTATTATATAAGCCTTTATAAAATATATAAAATATTTTTATTTTATAACTGTATTTTTGGAGTGCTCCGGCCTAAGTATAATTTTTTTTTTAATTATGTAAAATTGCGATATATTTAAAAAGTAAGTTTTTATTTTTTTGTGAAGAAAAATTTTCTATAATAGTGTTAACTATAAGTCAGATATAATGTAAAATGCAACACTGTTAGTAAGAATTTATCTGTAATATTTGTAAGATTTTATATTAATTGAAGGTAAACGAAGATAGTAAAGGAAGATGCATTTTCTTGACTAATATGTTTGTTTTTAAGTACACAGTATAATAAAACGGAGTGGTGTTGGTGTGTATGTAAAAAAGTGCTGATGTATTTCTATTAGTGTGTACCCGCCGGGTGTGAGTGTGTTGAAAGTGTGACGGTGTTGTTTACCTTAGCACTTACATGGAGCAGCAGCGCGCTTAGTGTTTCGTCACTGCTGAATCAAATACTCCGTCAGGCTCCAGATATGTCTCGTGCTCACGGCTGTGCTGTCAACTTATTAAAACAAGAAGTAACTGAGCCTACTTTCCTCAACATGGGTGCAAATAAATTTTAAAACATTTCTTAAAAGCTGAGTTGGTAGGTAGGACTTTTCATGTTGAAAGCAATATCATTAAAAATGAAAACAGAATATACACAACAGTAGTGAGACATTTAGAAATATACACATGTCTTACCCGGGGCCTCTAACCTAGAAAACATCATACCGTAAGCTAGTGTGTAATCAACTGCAATACGGAGGTCTGATCAAGCATTAACTTCGTATTTAATCAGTCTAATGTTTATAATGATATGGTTTACTAAAATAAAATATTTACAAGGCCATCATTTTGAAAATAAGTGACCAAGTCACTTAAAAAACGTAATTTTATATGGCGTCCCACAGCTCTACTTGCGAGAAGTAAAATTGGTGGAAATCGGTTCTTTGGCCCTTCAGATATGGTATAAAACCTCCATATTTTTCATGTGACAATCTTCATAATGGAGGACAACATAATATGTATTAGCACATTAGATGATTGTATACTGCCAGTATACAAAGTAAAGCAAAAATAGATTACATAATTTCATAGATATAGCAAGCTAAGTTAAACATTTTTATAGCCACCATTCTGAAAATACTGTAAGCTTGTGTCACAATTAAAAATACATATAGTTATATGTCGTACAATAATACAACTCCTTCCCTATTTGGGTAAAAATGGGTTAATTTTTTCCCGAGATATGACACAAAACTTAATTTTTATTGTGTGGCTAACTTACAAAATGGCAAATAAATGAGGTAATTTAAGATCGAATTTGTTTCGTTAATAAAAGTTACTAAGACTAAGTATTTATTTAGCCACCATTTTGAAATTGATATTGTTGTTTGTCCACCATTTAGGAAGATAGTATCAAATGAAAAAAATGAAGACTTTACATTATATCTCTATAACTATTAAAGCAAATCTCACCAAATTTGGCATGTAAGTAATATTATGACAGGTCAGGTAAATTTAAGTTGTTAAACTTGATTAGATACTTATTACCGAAATGGTGGCCATATTAAATCTTTTAGGTTTATTTAGTATATCTAGTATAACATTTAACCAATTTGAACAAAAATTTGTATGCTGAAATTATTTAATACAAGCATCATACACATTGGAATCACATTATTATGACCATCTGCTAGAAATGCCATCTGCTATGTGTAGCCCATGATGTATGGCCCGTGACATGGGCTGGTGAAATGGGTATCTAATGCGACCGATAGGCTGGCTGTACACAGTGCGCTTCCTTCTTTAATGTGTAAGGAAAGCGATTTAACCGAGTTGTCAAAAGGGATGATCGTCGACTTTCGGGCCAGAGGGGGCAGCATTTCGGAAACCGCAACGTTTTTGAACTGTTCACATGCCTCTGTGGTAAAGGTGTATCGCGAGTGGACGAATGGCACCATTAGGAATAACCATCGTGGAAACTGCGGAACTCGACGCGCCATTAATGTCCGAGGTGAACGTCGACTACAATGGTGTGTGAAGGCCAACTCACAGGCTACAGTGGAACAGATCACCATCCAAATTTACCAGGGGGCATCCAGACATGTGTCTACTACAACCGTTCAGCAAACCCTTCTGCGAATGGGGTTCCGGAAAATACGGAGGATTGCTGCACCCATGCTAACACAGGTGCATCGACGGAAGCGACAGGAATTTGCTCGACAGTATGGCGAATAGACTGCTGCTGATAGGCGACGATTAGCCTTCTCCGACGAGTCATGGTTTCATCTTCATAGGACGGATGGATGTCAGCATGTCCGACAAAAAACGTCAGAGACCCGACACTCTGTATTCATTGCTGGACGAACACAAGGTAGTGGGGGCAGTGTTATGGTCTGGGGAATGTTCTCGTGGTAGTCACTAGGTCCCATCATCCTTGTGGAAGGCACTCTTGTTCGATTTGGTTATGAACTCATCGTTGGCGATCATCTCCACCCATACATGATGATTGTATTTTCTCGGGAGGACGGGATCTTCCAGTACGATAATACGCTTTGCCACATGGCTAGAAAGGTCGGCACGTGGCACGAAGAGCACGATCAGGACTTCAAAGTTCTTTCCTGCCTCCCAAATAGGCCCGATCTCAATCCAATTGAACATCTGTTGGACCACCTCGATCGTTGTGCTTGCCGTCTGTCTCCTCCGCCATGCACCTCCATGCAACAGTTGTGGGACGCACTGCAGACAGCACGGCTCCAGATACCCGTGGAGACATATCAGCACCTGACTGAGTCACTGCCAGGTCGTCTAGCTGCTGTGCATTCTGCGAAGGGCGGTTACTCTGGATACTAGCAAGTGGTCATAATAATGTGATTCGATTGTATATATGCCAACACATACCAACTTTTGTCGGCTATTTTGTAAGATAGTGCCACATGAATACTTTTTTGTCATATATCGGTAAAAAATTAACGGATTCCTACTAAATTTGGTAATCGTGTAGTACTGTAGTAGGTGATGTTTAATTATATGTTTCAGCTATGTCAGTCTTTCATTTTCTTAATGGCAGCCATATTAGTCGTTTTAGCTTAGAATGTTATGTCATCGAAAATATTTAATCAATTTCAACTTAAGTTTGTATGCTGGCCGGGTATGTTACAACTATGAACTGTGTCTACACAGAACACCTTTTGTTTACAATTTTATAAGATAGCACCATATGAATAAATACATTTTAATGAAATATCTCGGAAACAATTCATTGATTCTTACCAAATTTAGCGAACAAGCAGTATTGTGGTTGATGATGGAAAATGTTATGTTCTAATTAAGCGAGGCACTTATTTTCATAATAACGGTCACATAAATATCTTAGCTTGGAATTCTATGTTGTCATAACCATGTAATCAAATACAATTTTTTTTGAATGTAGGAAGTAGATATTAAAGCTGTGATGTGTATCGACGAAGCATATTTTGTTTGCCAATTTTTGTAAGATAGCACCATACGAATAAATAAAATTTTTATGTCCTATCTTGGGAAACCATTGACCGATTCCTACCAAATTTGCCAAAAGTAGTACTGTTGCAGATCATGTAAGATGGTATGATTTAAGTATGCCATATACTTTCAAAATTGCAGCAATCGAGCTATTTTAGTTTAGAATGCTATATTGTCGAACTCATTTAATCAATTCCAACTTAACTTTATTTACTGTCAGTATATATTACAACTATCGAATGCGTCTACATGGAACATCTTTTTTTTCACAATTTTGTAAGATATACCACATACCAAATTTAGCAAACAATTTGCACTGCAGCAGGTGGTGTAAACTGATATGTTTTATGTAGGTAGACTTATTTTCAAAATAATGGCTTAATAAATATTTTAACTCAGTATCTTTTATTAACGAAACACATTCCAACTTAACTTTGTATGCTGGCAGTATCAATTACAACCATCGAATTTTTCTATACAGAGCCTTATATCTGCCAATTTTAAGTTGGTCCTACAATAAAATATTAAGATTTTATGTCATATTTTGGGAAACAATCAACCCATTCTTATAAAATTTGGCGAATGTGTTGTAATTTGGTGTGCCATATAACTTCATGTTNATTCCAACTTAACTTTGTATGCTGGCAGTATCAATTACAACCATCGAATTTTTCTATACAGAGCCTTATATCTGCAAATTTTAAGTTGGTCCTACAATAAAATATTAAGATTTTATGTCATATTTGGGAAACAATCAACCCATTCTTATAAAATTTGGCGAATGTGTTGTAATTTGGTGTGCCATATAACTTCATGTTCTTTAAGTGTGACACGCTTATTTTCAGAATGGCAGCTATCATAATACTTTGTCTTAGTGTGACACATAAATGAAACTGTGTAATCTATTTTAAGTAAACTTTGTATACTGGCAGTATAATGCCATCAAATGTGGTAATACATAACTTTTTGTTCTTCCTTTATGAAGATCTTCGCATGAGAAATATGGAGTATTTATGCCATATCTTAGGGACCAAATAACCGATTTCTCCCAAATTCTTCACACACTAGCTCAGTTTTAAGTGGTGTTTAAGTGGCTCAGTCACTTATTATCAAAATGATGGCCCTATAAATATTTAATGAATTAAACCGTATAATTTGAAACATTAGACTGATAAAATTCGAACTATATGCTTGAATCCGACCACCGTAATGCAGTTGATTACACTTTAGCTTACAGTACCATGTTTTCTGGGTTAGAGTTCCTGGTAAGACATGTTTATATTTGTAATTGTCTCACTACTGTTGCATATGTTTATGGTTTCATCTCTAATGATATTGTTTTCAGTGAGACGACAAGTGCTACTTACCAATTCAGATTTTAAGACATTATTTATCAATTAATTGCACCCATGTTGAGGAAAGTAGGCTCATTAGTTATATCAGTAGCTTCTTGTGTTTTTCGTATAGTGCATTGAATTGTAAAAATGTTCTTTTACAACTATTTTTGCCCTGTTTCGAATTAAAATGAAATTGAAGAAGAGTTCACTTACAGGTTTTCTTGAAATTTGAATGTATGTTTAAAATTCATGTAGTAATTAAGCAACTTCAAATAATATTATATCGTACTTTTAAATATTTAATCCTATGATTAGACCTCTATTTTAGTATTCATTTGATATTAAACTTCAGTTTCTTTCAGTGTACCTAGAAATACAATGAAAGTGTTGTGGTGTAATTATAATTATTAATTCACACATATTTATGCTTAATCCTGAGTATTTTTGAGAAAACATATCAAAAGAAAAATGACTGTTACACTTAGATAAAGTAGTACACTTGAAATTAAATCTGTTATTTAATTGGTTATATAAAGTCCCTGAAGCTGTAAAATTATAGAATATAAGACTTTTTATACGAGTACTTTTGATTGTGAGTTATGTTATGTAAATTGTGAACTCAAGCTATGACACTGTTATCTCATTAGTAGTAGGATTTAATGAGTCTGGTCATAAGAGGCTGGGGGGAGGGGGCTCAGCGCCGGTGCTGACCACCGCCATCTTGAATTAACCCTTTTTTCCCTTTTCCCCCTCAAAATTTCCCTTTTCCCATTAAAATTGCCCACTTTTCCCTCAAAAAGCACGGATACCTCACTTAAAAATATTAACCCCCCCCCTTTTTTTTTGTTGCTAAAATGAACCATTATAAGGAATTGGGGCAAGGTTTTTACATGTGACCTTGACCTTTTACCTTGATCTTGAACATGTGACAGGTGTCCTTGGATGACCTTAAACCAAAATAAAAAAATATATCCCACAAATTTCCTAAAATTTCCAAATTTTTTAAAAAATTAATTATTATTAAAAGAAAAATTACTTACAGATAGACGTGTATGAGTACCAGGGTTCGATGACAGCTGGATCGACTAAGATCCCAACACGACCAAACCTTACCAGGTCAGGCAGTGTCCACCTTGTCAGCCATGTTAGATGTTGATGACCTTGACCCGTGATCTTGACCCAATTCCCGAAAACCCGAATTAACTTGTTCATAAACTCAGATATTTGATTGACCTTCAAAAACGCGGGTTTCTATTGCTCATAAACGAGATATCGTCAATCATTAGCTAACTAAAGGTGATAGGTTATATCGCATGATGTAATTAACTGCCTTCTTCTGAAATCGTATTTACAAAATAATAAATACTTTCAATAATAATTATGTGTTAATATTTGTGTGGTGTACTCTTTCATCCCTTATAACTTGAGAGTGATTCTATGAGTACTTGTAAGCTGAGGTACAGATCTGTCCACAGAATATTAATTAAATATTTAAGCATAAAAATGCATATATACATCAAAGAGCAAAAAAAAACAAAAAACAGGTATAGGCGTGCGTATGCAAATAACAGAGGTATGGAACCAATCAGAGTAACGAGATGCGGTCGGCAGCTAGATCGGTTACTGCTGCTACAATGTCAGGTTATCAATATTTAAGTGGGTTTGAACATGGTGTTATAGTCGGCGCACGAGAGATGGGACATAGCATCTCCGAGGNGGTTATCAATATTTAAGTGGGTTTGAACATGGTGTTATAGTCGGCGCACGAGAGATGGGACATAGCATCTCCGAGGTAGCGTAAACATTTGGATGTTCGCGTAAGACCATTTCGCATGTGTACCGTGAATATCGGGAATCCAGTAAAATATCACATCTTCGACATCGCTGCCTCCGGAAAAAGATTGCGAAAGAACGGGACAAACGACGACTGACGAGAATCATTAAACGTGACAGATGTGCAACCCTTTCTTAAATTGGTGCAGATTGGATTTGTGAACTGCCCTGCAGGATTCATGGTGTGAATTACCTCCTGCATACCTTCAGACATTAGTCGAGTCCATGCCACGTCGTCTTGCAGCACTTCTGCGTGCTCGGGTGGCTCTACACGATATTAGGCAGGTTTACCAGTTTTTTTGGTTCTTCAATATAGTATACTACATACAAAATCTTAATGCAGTCGTCAAGTACAAATATGTGGAGACAGTTGTGGAATTAATGTTTTTTTATATGTATGTATGGGTAACAGACAACAGACACATGGAATGATTATGGATTGATGATTTATCGAAAGATTGGACGAAAGATTGATGGGAAGTACGGAGCATTGGGGGAAAGATTGTGAGATTGATGAAAAGATTGCTAGAGTAATCAAAAGATTGATGAAAAGATTTAAAGATTGGACGATAGAGTGTAAGATTTATGGAAATACTGCTGAGGAGGAGGATTGCGAAAGGTTGTGAAATAATACGAAAAATTGCAATTTACTGAACAAATGAATGGACGAAAGATTAATGGGAAGATGGGAACATTGAGAGAAAGATGGGAAAACTGATGGAAAGATTGAGAAAGATTGATGGGAATATTGAGAAAGATTGATGGAAAGATTGCTAAAGACTGATGGAAAGATTACTGAGGAGGATTGTGAAAGATTGTGAATGATTAATGGAATGAATGGACGATTGTGGGATTGATGTTCAAAATGACCATGGGAGATACGACTGTTTACCACCCTCATACATTTCAAGTCTCAAGGGACTAGCACTATTGGTATTTCAATTACTGCCAAATATGTCTATAAAAACATTTTTTAGATGGTGATCCATACTACGAATATAATATGAATTGGACAGGTTGTCGCTACTCGTATGAAGGGCTTGAATTGGTAATATTTATATAATAAAAAAAATTCTGAGAATTATACTTATACCTACATAAAAGTTGAGCTGTGTGCATGGTTAAAACATGTATGCAGTTAAGATTTTTAGAGCTAGCAGAACAACATAAGCAGCGAGGTATGGTTTTATATTTTTTCATAAATAAATGTAGATGTAATCAATTTCTTATATACATATTTTGTACAGAATTTTTTTCGGATTTTTTTATAACTTTTGGAATTTTTTTGGGTTTAAGGCCAATGGTCAAGTGACAAGGGTCTTGGGTCTTGGGTCTCTGGTCTTGGGGCAAGTGTCTTGGGTCTCTGGTCTTGGGGCAAGTGTCTTGGGTCTTGGGTCTTGGGTCAAGTGTCTTGGGTCAAGTGCCTTGGGTCTTGGGTCAAGCATATTGTGTCAAGGGTCATGGATCTTGGATCAAGGTTCTTGGGTCTTGGTTCAAGGGTCTTGGATCATGTGTCAAGATTATTGGTTCTTGGGTCTAGGGTCTTGTTTCAGGGTCTTGGGCCAAGGGTCTTGAGTCTTGTGTCTAGGGTCCTGGGCTTTGGGTCTTGCATCTTCAGTCTTGAATTTAGAGTCTTCAGTTATGATTCAAGTGCCAATAATTTTTTTGGAAATTCGTTTGTTTTGTTAAGAAATTTGTAGGGAGTTTTCAGAATTGTTTGTGTTCAAGGTCATTGAAGGCCATAGGAATTAGGTCAAGATCATCGGTCAGGGTCATCAAAATGTTACATGGCTGACGAGGTTGACACTGCCCGACCAGGTGAGGGTCGGTCGTGTCAGGAGCTTAGTCGATCCACCTGCCATCGAACCCTGGTCCTGCAACATGTACATATTTAAATAATTATTTTACATAATTGTTATTTATTTGCTAATTTTTAAAAAAGTATTTAAAACATTTTTTGGAATTTAAAATTATTTTGGGATTTTTAGAATTTTTTGGGTTTAAGGTCATCCAAGGTTACCAGGCAAAGGGTCAAGGCCAAGGTCGAACGTCAAGGAAAACGCCTGCTGGCTGGGTGGTGTTGGGTTAATTGAAGTTTTGAGGGGCAGTGAAAAACATTGCTAGGTGGGTTTGGAGTTTGATACCCGACCAGGCGCCAGACACCGTCGGCAGGTGGTGTCGAGGGCTGCTGCTGATGATTATCTCAGGGTATGGCTTGCCATTCGCCCGGACGTTCGCGGTTCCTCGATGAATTGTTGGAATAGCCCCTCTCTCCTGATACATGGAAAATTCTGTAGGCATTTTCAGGCTGACTCACATGTCTTAAACTGTAAAAGCTCTGAGTTGAGTATACTGGCTGTTAAGTAATTTATGTGAGAATGGGTGAAGTTGGGTTATAGGAGACCCGTACCCCGAAACGCCCGGAGGCAGTGCTCTAAATAAGAGACACAAAGTCTGAAAACTTGCATGTAATTACTGTTGAACAAATACACTTACATAACTCTAGGGAAAAAAATTATATGGATTCTGGTCTGCGACCTGCCAGATAGGCAATACTGCGAAAGTACACAGGTGTGCACAAAAATTAATTACTGGTATGTTAAGCTCCCCAGACGATGCTATTCCCGGGAAAGAAAGGGCAGGGTCTCCGGGTTCAGAAAATAACAGGTTCCAGTAAGTTACATCAGACTATTACAGCTAGAGATGTTTTGCGCGAAAACGTGAAAGTACACGGAGCACGACGCGGCGCATGCTGATCCCTTCAGATACTCTATGGCGACTGAACATGAACCCTTCCATACATTATGAGTAAAAAAGTACATAATATTACACTGCACATGAACAAATACAATTTAAATGTGGATGGCATGAAATGAGGGTGAAACAACTGTGGTGAAAAAACGTGAATTTTCTAATAAATATATTCATATCACTGAAATGCTTATAAGGGTATCTGGGAGCATCCACACAGCTGGCATGTCTTTCTTTTGCTTTTATTATTTGATCATAAATTGCCCTATTTTTAATTTTTGCAGAGTTGACCATAACACACCCTCGCCAGCCTAGTTATTTGCTGTTTTAAAGAGGGGGGGGGNNNGGGGGGGGGGGGGGTCGTGGTGGTTTATGAAGTTGCGTGGCACTACTTTGCACCTCCTTATATCGCACCCCTTTGCACACGGCACTGCACTGTGCACTGAGGGCACACTGGTGCTGGTTAATGCAGTGGACGCACAGTGTGGCAAACAGTCGGGAAGGCAGGATGCTGTACTGTGTCAAACGCCCTCCTGCTGAGACCGTTTGCAGGCCGCACATCTTCAGGCGCTGCAGGGACAGGCTATTGTCCCACGAAGCCGGGGCTTCGGGGCGTATGGGGCTCTTGGGTGGCCTGAATGGTTCTGGTGCAGTTGCTGCTGGTGTTAACATGGGTGTCCTGATGTGGTGTTGGATGCGGTGGTGCCACTGCAGGCCAGGCACGCCCTCGCTGGTTGACATCCCAGGTATGAGTGGCAGGTAGGAGACGAGCTGAGTGCCTCGATGCTCTCACTGCAGCCATCACTGCTCCTGCTGTTGCTGCTGTTTCTGCTGATGCCCCGACGACCTCACTGCCACCGGTAGCGACCCGGGGTGGTTGTGACCGAGGAGGGTTGATAACCTGGTGGTGACCCCTCCGCTGGCGGTGGCATTCCTGCTGTGCCACTGCCCCGGTGCATCATCCTCTCGCCAGCGATAAACATCTCCGGAAGCCATCATGATATCGTAGACAGTGCGTCAGGAGGTCCCGGGATGTCAGCTGTAGTGGGATGGTGAAAGGGTGGAGGCCCCCGTCGAGTCGGGTGCCTCGATGCCAGGCATCGTGACGCGGGCAGGCTGGGGTGCTGCCTCCGCTTGCACATGCTGGTGGTAAACCTGGGATGACATTGGCATGGGAAAGGTGATGCCTGGTGGTGCCACGCTGTCAGATGAGATGGGACATAGCATCTCCGAGGTAGTGATAAAATTTGGATTTTCGCGTACGACCATTTCACGAGCGTACTGTGAATATCGGGAATCCGGTAAAACACTACATATTCGACATCGCTGTGGCTGGATAAAGATCGTGAACGAACGGGACAAACGACGACTGACGAGAATCATTATACGTGACAGACGTGCAACCCTTTCTCAAATTGGCGCAGATTTCAATGCTGGAGACACACGTAAAAAGACAGTGTATCGTTTACTTCACTTAACATGTAAGTGTACTTACTCGTTAAGATATAAAAGGCATGCACATAAACGTAAATGTTTCAGTACATCATAGAAACCCATACCATTAACACGAATAAACGAGCAGTTCTTACGTCGTTTAGGGTATAGAGTAAACAAGAATGGACGGGTTTCTTTATGTCGAACAACTCATACGTTACGAGAATGCCATAACTAAATCGGAAATTCATATTTTCGAAACTTATCCCTTGGGACGGCAGACACGTAAGTGTGCTGCATGTTTCATATGCAGCTGCAGTCTTAAATGTTTTGTAGCCTTGAGTATATGGCACACATAGCAAGGGGCTTCAAGTGAAAATAAATACATTTCCTCTCTCTACGACCATGTGGACGGGAGTGTTTTATGTTACGCCCAGTCTAAAAAACACAAAAAATATTATAAAGGAAAATAATGGCCCTTTCACCCACTTGTTATGAGCCTTGGTGGCTCATAACACTATTAGGAAAGGTTAAGTTTAAGGAAAACAGGATAAGCTCAGATAATTAAAATGATTGTTTGAAATTATTAATAAAGACTTTACATGATATAAAGTTAGAAGAGTATTCAATGATATTTAATTAAAGTTAAGTCCAATGGAAGTGCGAGGGAAGGACTTAAAGAAGGTTATTAGTTAAGGAGGAGGATCACATATAAAGGAAGGGAACTTACCCCAGCCTCGCACCCGGACCCTATGACGGAAGCAGCCCAAGGAACAGACGCTGTCTGGTCTGATGTTCGTAGTAGATGACGCAGGTCCTGGTCGTTGACATCTATTTCACACTTCTCGCCCCACCACGTGACCGTTGACGAACTTTGCCCCGATTGGTTCCCTTAGTGCTTTGGAGGCATGCTGTTTCGGTTTTTGCGTTATTTCCCTGGAATGCTGTTGCCGGGCGTCTTGAGTGAATGCCCCGTCGACTTGCTGCAATCATTCTTAATCTGATGTTTTGATACTCCAGCAGTTTTGTGGCGTCTTCGCCCCATTATTCTGTCGTGTCTGCAATCGTTCTGGCTTGGCGTTAATTAACTCTGTGGCGCCTTTTCATAGGTTTTGCTTGGTTAGGAAGTTTGAACGGGACCAATCATAACATTCCCCCCAAAGTAATTAAAAGGAGAGATGTCCCCATCTCTGGGGGTATGGTTGAGAACTTAGTAGAGTAATGACATATTTACTTGAAAAATAGTGTATGTCTAGGTCAATGGTAGAAGAAGAGTGTGTAGTGTGGATTAGAGACTTGAGAATGGCCCTGTAATGCTCATAGAAGAGTTACACGGAATAACTGTTATGAAGAATGGCATATAATAGATCTTGGTCACACTGATGGTTCGCCACCGTCCAGTGGACTCTGCGCACACGTGGGGGCTGGCTGTGAAGTTTGCTGACCGGTGATATCGGACTCCTCCTTCCGCTGTTTCGTGCGAGGCTTGGCTGAGGTGGTAGGAAGGGGTAGGGAGGGCGAATGAATTTTGGATGTAAATTAATTTACACATACATTACCAGACACTTTTCCGTCATCGTACATTGGCATCTTGTCATATAAAATCCAATATTGACAGAATATTAATTTAAAATGAACATGAGTAAAAGTGACTAGGCAAGTGTACTATTTGAATTCGTTTAGCTGCCCGATTTTGAACAGTATAAAGTTTACAACCTTGGTGAGTTATTCAAAAAGTCACCAGAAGGCAACTCTTGTGTGCACTGAGAACAGTCCCCTGCTTTGTTCGCACTAAGGCGCACACAACTACTTACAACGTAGTCTCATAACAAGTGTACAGAAGTGTACAAGCATATAAATACATAATTCCTACTACAGCTATTTAAAAATAGAATATACATTTGGTACAACTATGACATGTATTAGCCAACTATTAGAACTACTTTTTACTTATGATGAACTGATTGAGAGTATAAACACAATTTACGTGAATAAAAGCGTCCACACACTTCAGTATTTATCACACTGTACTGAGCATCCCTATATATATATATATATATATATATATATATATATCCGAATCACCTTTTCAGGACACTGTCACTCTGCCTTGCTTCACTGAGGGTACTCAAACCAAGTATTGGATTGTACAATTCTGACGCATAACTGATGTACAATAAGTTGCATCTGTATTAGATAATGCCTCACAAAGTACGTATCAAATTGTATATAAAAGTGACGTTTCATGCTATATTTACAATAATTAATTCATCTACTGCTACGTATTACTGTACATGTTACCTGTCTTGAAAACGAATTGTTGCTATATTCGTTAATTCCTTAAATCGGTGTTCTAATGATAATACATTATATCTACTTATGCTATGGGTGCACCCTGCAGGAACTTATGGAGACAATGCATCGTAGGAAAGCCAAGTGGGAGATTGTTAAATGAGCCTATAATGTTTGATTAAATTTGTAATTTCATAGCATCTGAGTTTTTGCTGGCAGTTTAAATAGGCGTATTTAACTAATAGGATGTGGGTTATAAGGATGGGCGAAGGAGGCATGTGCACATATGGGGGTGTGAACTCTGTTTCTGTAGACAGGCCTTCAGAAAACTGCAAATCTTTTACCACCGCGTCGCGGCAATTTGTTTTACTTTAGAAGACGTTGGTAGGCATGCAGTATCACACCACCCACGGATGCGAGAGACGCGCTGATATGACATCCGGTGTCCTTTTCAGCTTCCAACCGCAACTGTACCATGAGCGTAAGTCCATTCTAGCAGTCGTATGGGTTGGGAGCTTCCGTGCTTACTGCACGAAGAGGAACACTTTATAACGGAAAACTGTTACATTGCAGGCGTCGTCAGACTCGATCTTGTTTTGGCGTCCTTGGTTCGACGTGGCGCTGCGGCGCTGTGCGTTATGCGTAATAGGAAAAAGGAAAGAGAATGAGATTGTTGATGCAGTTAGGGAAGAGACGACCGGTAGAAATATTCACTTCAGCAGTGACTTATGTATTAGGATTCGTTCGGGTTAACTGTGTTTGCCGTTAAATCTGCGCCATCTGACTAATTCGAAAATACTGACTCCGATCAGTATTGCAATAACTGTCGTTATGAAATATGAATATTGTGGTAGTGTAATCATGGGCATAAATATGTTATTGTACTCGTCGGGGAACTCAATTCTATCATTATTTAAAACGGTGTTGACCTGATCCAAATTGGAGTGAATGTGCCAGTCCGTGTGTAACAAGTGAGATATATTCTAAACATGTATTCCAGTGTTTATTTGAAGTTGGTCCGGTTGGAAATAAGTGTTGCAGAGCCAGTGAATCGCGGAACACCAATATTTATCAGTGATGTATTTGTTGCTCGTGTGTTGCATGTGTGCGTTTTGTGAATAATCACGTTTTGTGCCGTTCTTAATTCGCAGTGACATGGAAGATTTAATTCTATTGTCCCTATGGACTCATGATTGAATTTGTGTATCGTGCCATTTAAGCAATATATATATATCGGTGACGGTATATTACTGATTAAAAACTGGTTCAGGAAAAATTCTGTGATTTTTAAAAGTGAGTCGTTCGTACATTGTAATTGACATGCTTCTATCTTTAGTGGTTGTTGACGTGCGGAAAACATTTCTTTGAAGCAGAGGATAGTTTTGGTTACTGGTCTTGCACGCAGAATGCGGTAAATGTGATCCGTGTGTTCTNAGTGACATGGAAGATTTAATTCTATTGTCCCTATGGACTCATGATTGAATTTGTGTATCGTGCCATTTAAGCAATCTATATATATCGGTGACGGTATATTACTGATTAAAAACTGGTTCAGGAAAAATTCTGTGATTTTTAAAAGTGAGTCGTTCGTACATTGTAATTGACATGCTTCTATCTTTAGTGGTTGTTGACGTGCGGAAATCATTTCTTTGAAGCAGAGGATAGTTTTGGTTACTGGTCTTGCACGCAGAATGCGGTAAATGTGATCCGTGTGTTCTNCATTTCTTTGAAGCAGAGGATAGTTTTGGTTACTGGTCTTGCACGCAGAATGCGGTAAATGTGATCCGTGTGTTCTGTTGTGTGTTTTAAGTCAACAATTTGTTGTGTCAGAAAATCAAGGGCTATAGTTTTTTCACTATTGTGCAAACAACACGATCTATTAAGAGCTTGAAAGTGAGTTGGTATTAAGTGATAAACATGCCAATCTGATGTTTTCTGCAAAAGAGGTATTTGGATTTTAACAACAAATTGAAGACTGATGCTACATTCTGTTAAGGGAAGCTGATAATACGCAGTGTGATGTGTCGCCGATATTGCTAACTCAAAGTCCGTGGATTCCAAATTTTTTTGTAAGTCATGAAGATGTTTTAAAAACTTCACTTCCGGAACGAGTTTTATTGGAAAGTGATTCGTTTTGCACTGCGTGATGTGTGTTAATATTTCCTGTTCCTATAAGAGGATATTTAGTAAGTGTAAAACAATGGAAAGTGTTAGTTGTTGCATTAGTGCTAAAAGTTCAGTGTGAAATGAGGTGCCATGTTGTCTCAACGAAAGTGTTATGTTGTTAATGGTGTCCACAATTAAATGTTATCTACCATCAATTTGTGACATGTTTTGTACATTGTTTATGATGCATTTGATGGCCTGATTGCGTGTATGCACCGACTTTTGGATATTATTGACATTCTTTATGATAATTTCGAAATTTGAAATTAATTTTTCCAAGAGTCTATTGGTTACCATTTTGCAACACCGTGTAAACAAGTCGCCGATGAATTGAATACCTCGATGTTTGCGAATCTGCTGTTCCATGTCCGCGTGGTATTCGGTTACCAGGTCTTTTCGTCTTTTTGTTCTTTGGGCGTCGACCCGACCAGCGAAGCAGACCAGGAAGATGGGTGTTTTCGGCCATCGTTAACCGTCTCGTAGAATCAGCCTCCGGCAACATTAAAAAGATGATGACTTTCCAGTATGTTTAAATAAAATGGCATGAATTAAATGTAATGAATAATCATCTTGGCATTACATTTAAAGCTCCCCGATCAATGGTAACATAAATAGTTATTGTAAAAGCTTAAAGTAATAAACCTCATCAGTAGCTAGGAATGGTATGTTTTGTGCCAGCGTCTTTACAGGGAGCCGGGAGCCAGAAGCTTGGTAAGGAAATGACAAACCTCATGCATTTGCATTCTGCTTCGACGGCGGCCATCTTGGCAGACAGTGCAAAAATTTGCCAAAATTCAAATATTTCCAAAATTTTAGCAAATTTTTTTCAAAACAATTATTTTCAAAAAATTATTTTTTTACAAAATTTATTTTCAAAAATATATTTTTTAAAATACATGTTTTTAATAGATTGATTTAATATTTCAAAAGTATGATTGAATTTTTCAAAAGAAAAAAATTTTTCTTAACATTTCAGAAGTTCAAAGAAAATTATTTTATCTCGCTCATTCCCTGGCGGCCATGTATCGTTCATGGCTCCCTAAGCCAATGCCTAGGAGGTGGCCATGTTGGTTGTGGCTCCCAAAGACACAGCCCAGACATTATGTCATACTCTGGCATTCAAGGGGGGTGGTGTTGCGGTGCCACAATGGATAGAGCCCAACTCCATGCTCTTGCATTCACACACCGACAGCGGCTCCCAACAGAGACGCCTGCCACGACATAGCCTCGGGCTACGGGACTTCACACTCTTGCATTCCATATCAGGAGGGGTGGTTTCACGGTGATGCAATGGGTAGAGCGCAACTTCATGCTCTCGCATTAGCAGGAGAGGGCAGACACATCCCAAGAGAGACTCCTTAGATGGCAAGTTAAATGTCACGCTCTAGCATTCAATTTCAATGGGGGCCGCAGTAGTGTAGTGGATAGAGTGCATGTTAAATCAGAACGCTCCCACATTCACAGGGGAGGGCAGACGTGTCCCAAGAGACTCCTGCCATGGGATGTTGCGAGTAGATGACATTTCGAATTGGGAGGGGGCCACAGTTATGTACCGGCTAGAGCACATGTAAAAAACTTCATGCTCCTGCGTTCCATTTCTACGAGGGGGAGGGTGCTACAGTGATAGAACGGATAGATGGCAAGTTAAATGTCATGCTCTAGCATTCCATTTCGCAGGGAGGGGCCATGGTAGCGTAGTGGATAGAGTGCATATTATAACATCACACTCCTGCATTCACAGGGGAGGGCAGACGTGTCCCAAGAGAGATGCCTGCTATGACATATACCCTCGGGAAGGCTCCTTACAGCAACGCATCTACCACGAGGGTGCTGCGGTGATGCAGTGGATAGAGGACAGCAGCTCCCAAGAGAGAGACACCAGCCATGAAAAATACGCTAGAGCCATGCACATGTTAAAATAATAATGATAACCAGCCTCCTATAGCCCCACCCGATGCCCCGCCCCAGTCGAGAGAGAGAGAGAAAAAAAAAATATTACATATATAATTTTTAACATCATACAAACTCCCNAATATATATATATATATATATAAGTCTTACCATCACACACACCCCGTCCTCCCCAGTGCAGCAGCAGCATACTTAAATAAATGTGCGCTCGCATCCACGTCCAAGAGCGAAGTGGCAGACCGCATCACACACATTCTGGCCTATCGACACTTACCTTATGCTGCATTATCCTCCAAATTACCATCGACATTGCATAACCACGTAGATGGGTCCCGGACTTGGAACCGCGCAGTACACTATTCCTATGACACTACCAATATATATAAATATATATTGGTAACATCACAAGTATAGTGTACAGGCTGGTTACAACGCTGCAGACAGTTGAAAAGCCAGTGCTTTAAGCAATGGGAAAAAACAATATAAATATAAAATTTAGAGAAGAGCACTACTGTGTGATACAACGACAGTGCGAGGGTGGGACAAAAGATAGCAGTATAATGGATAAAAACACACACATACATGACAAAAGTAATGATAATATTAGGGAAAATTGGAATTGACACATGAAGTAGTATAGTGGAAACCACCACGCAGTAAAGTAGCATGACAAGACGACTGAGAATAAAAACAGGAGCTGTACAAAAAAAAAGCGTGAAACAAAACAGACGTGCCAAGGTGGTGATGAACATCTCCATAGGTCATCATGTAGGGGGGGAAGGGGATGTAACCATGAAATACATGGAGTCACAGACGTGACAATATATATCACTAGCAGGAATATATCGTGTGGAGAGAGTTGTGGTCACATAAGTGACAATTTATATATATAGAGCACTAGTATGAGGTAATCAAGAATGGATGATGTACAAAACGAATGCCAAGCAGATGGTGGTTGGCAAGCGTACACTTACATACGTAAAGAATTAGCATGTTATACAGCATGTTGTGAAAAACATGAATGTTGGTATACCTGGCAAGGCGACAACGGTTTGCATGTGCTCCAGTATACCTTCGAGAAAATGAAAACATGTACAGGACGTGCTGGTAACAGGCCTGGCAAGTAATATGAGGGCTTACATGCACTCCAGCATGTTACCACCCAGTATACCTGGGAAGGAGAAGACTGCAAACCTTGCAATGGTTACAGTATACTGAATCATACTGCGCATGGGCCAATAAAATAGTATACCTGACAAGCCATCTGGTCTTGCACGAGCTCCAGTATACTGCAGGAAAGAAACAAAACTGATAATCTACCTGACAATGTTAGGAACATACCTCTTGGACAAGCTATAGTAGACTATCAGGCAGCACTCCTGACAAGCCTGCAACACACTTGCACACACTACAGCATGCTTATTGAGAAATAAGGCTACCAAAAAAACCTCTCAGCAATATACCTGAAAAGCGGAATACGAAGACGCCTGTAAGTTCTCCAGTACACGCTGGGAGAAATAACACTCTCTCCGAGACGACATACATAACTATGTAGGCTTGACCCAGAGCTGTTTTTCTCTTTTTAGGGCTGATAACAATAGGGGAGAGTATGAATGGCATCATACAGGACTTTTCGCTTGTCGTCCATCCACGAAAGCGCTAGTTTGTTCACACGCTCGGTGTAAACTTAGTGGTGGTACGAGCTAATACAACTGACCTGTACTCTCATGTTGCGCTGGGCCAAAAGGATGCACCAATAATCCTCAAACGTTAATGTGTTTTCAACTAAGCACCTCTGTATCCCCTTTGCGCATTTCACCTCCGTATTCTGGCAACGGTGCACATACATCTTCGCCTGCAACCCGACAAACTCAACCATATCGTTACCAGCGCACTCATCCTTGAACTTCCCAATCACCTTGGCGTTGACTGGAGAATAGCAGGGATGAGTTGGAGTGTAGCTGCTAGTGTCGAACTCCGACATGAGCGCCGGGTCAGAGGCGAGGTCACTGTAAAAGTCAGCACAGTCGAGCTCTATTATATAAGAATCGGTGTCCATATAGGAGAGACCGAGACTGCTCCCATACCACGTTCACATGGCGTCGTAGTAGAAGCGATACATGAGTGTCTTCGACAGGTCGTGTACGCCAAACCCAGCGTATTTGGGCTTGTCAAATGTTATGCTCTCTTGGCATAATTTGACTAGGGACAATGATTCACAGTATATCGTTCTGCATTTAAATGCAGGTTTAGCAGTTAATTTCTTCGCCCGAACTTCTCTACACACGAGTTCCATACGCTGTCGTTTGCGCTTATTTTCCATAAGTTTGCCGTACGTTGCATTATTCATTAATTAAAAAAAGTCTTTCTCGAAGGTGTTCATGGCTGCCTGACGTTTCGTCGTATTCATTTCTATATATGGCTTTAGCCACACCTTCTGCTGGAATTGAAGGACATGGTGAACAGCCTTCAGCCGCAACCCATGATCCAATGTTTGCTTCAAAGTACAGTGATGTATGATATAATGAAGCTTGCTCTCCAAGGTCGTCATGAGTTTAGTGTGTTTGGACCTCGGGGGATGCTCATTCACTGGCAAGAATGGAAGATCCATATGCTCTTCGTGAAGAGAGGGAGGGTATTCTACATCTTCCTCCAATATGTAGCCGACATATCCAACGTCCGGCACGCTCATTACATCGATGTTCGTGGCGGTCCATTCGAAACTGCCGTATGGGAGCGGCAGAGACATCGCCCACCCATATAAATTATTGGCATCTACGTACTGGAGGTAGGTGGATGGCTTGCTGGCATCGTACATGGCTGGTAAATACCTATTGTTGGCCACCATGTGCCTCTTAATACACTGTGCCACCCCTCCCCACATACCAGCTTCAAGAAACATTTTGATGTTGTTGTCGGTCAGCAACTCTAATTCCGCCTGTGTCTTGTACAACATTGCGTCAAACGAGAATCTGGGCGCGCTAACATAGCGCACACAGTCGAGACTATACGTGCATAGACAAAGCCCCTGGAAATTCTCGAAGACGTCGCACAGAATAAACACGTCCATCTTCAAGTAGAGGGCCGAATAGTCTCGGAGGGTGCTGCAGCCGAACACGTCCCAAACGGTTTGTGCATGCTGGTAGTCTTCTGCACTGATGTTCCCCCCGTAAACCTATTGTAGAATGACTCTATAGCAGGTAACCACTGCTTGGCTAGCCTCTCCCACGAGGTAACATAATTGTAGGGGAAGATGCCTTTCCGGGTTACCAGCTCTAGCTTGCGGTCTACCGTGAAGAAGTGAGATGTTGTGTGGAATTAGCCGGACGGCAGATTCTGCACGAGAGTTGCCAGGCTGGTAGACATGAATCTAAAGATGTCGATGAATTGAATGGTGAATTTTTCGCCCAAACTTGTACTGACGGTGATGAGTTTTTCCTTGGTATGTGGAATAATAAATATGTCATGGGAATCGTAGCCAAGCTGCTTAATAATGAAATTGGCGTCATACATCAAGTTATGGAAGAGTATCGGCAGTCTCTGGGGTCAGCGACGAAGCTTGTTGCAGTTATTACAAGACGCCCTGATAAAACTACCGGTAAAATGATCATGGTCATGCACCTTTCGGTTGTCGTAGGTAAACCCGCCAGAACAGTGGCAGAAGGTAGTGGCTAGAGCATAGCCAGCCTGTTCCCCATGCATTAGTGCTCGCATAGGTTCAGACTGACTATATATGTATTTCACCAGGAAACCTATCCTAACCACCTCTTCCATGAAGCGTTTCGATGCACCTTCGCCCATGTAAATGATTACACCTGGGGGTAGGCTGGTCGTCTTGGAGGGCGGAATAATTGCATTGTCTACTTTGATGTATATGCCATAATAATAGGGCTCGTGTTTTTGGTACCTATATGTGTAGGACGCATCCAGGTTCGGCTGCATAGGCACCAGCATCGCCTCGAAGTCTGCATATACTACAATAGGTACCTTATCGCCGTTTAGGTAATTCTGGAACTTCAGCACAGGCAGCTTGCCATCCGCGGCAGGCTGTGGCATGTCTGCACAAACAGTACTGTGGTCATTCCAATACCTCCTGTGCTCGGCCAGCGTTTCGGCACCCGTCAACCCGCTCACATGTGCTCGATTATCATATACTTTGCAGCAGTGCTTACAGATATCAACATGCTCCATGTGTGACGTCATCTGGGAGCGTACCATTCACGAGAAATTCTTTACATAACAATAGTGCGAGTTCTGGTCCTCCGCAGTGGTGAGCAGCAGCAAATCAAAGTGCTGGGCCAGTTCTTCACCTGTCACCCATATAGGCACTACTATCGGATTCTCGTCGAGTGCGTAAATATTAACGCTGACCCCCGGATTAGCTCTCTCAAACTTAGCAATTTGATGTAGAGGGATGGGGAAATCTACGGTGGAAAAATCGAAGCGTGTCTCCAGCCTGGTGTATTGGTGGTTGACGAGCTGTGGATGTCCCCCTCTACAAAGCGTGCCAGTATCGCCCATTCAAAGCACTGCAGGTCAGCGTTGTGCGGGTTGACAATAGCCTTTTTCTCTACGAAACCTGCAGGCAAGGGGATGTACGACGAAACTCTTAGGGGATCGAGCTTATTTATGCGTAACTGGACCCGTTTCACGGCAGTGAGGGTCCAGCCGCTGCCCTTCCCCATATGATCCATCTCCTTGTGACAGATCTTTGCAATGGTGGCCAACACCTCCTCCTCTATGTCGGCCACATTAAATACAGGCACGTTCTTCGTCTTAAACGCACGACGATCTACCTCGTCGTCATGCAGCTCCGGTTTTCCATAAACACACTCGAGAAATAAATTAAATTTGACTGCCCCCTTTTTCTCGACTTCCTGCTCGAGTTGGCCAATGATATTTGATTTCATACTCTTGAGGTAGCCGCAAATGTCTACGGCCCCCTTCGAGGTATTCTCCGCAGTTTATGTTCTCATAACACAGTTGAACGCGCTTTCCACCCCCACGAACCCATGCGAGTTGCCCTCGCCAGTCCCAGTGGCAGTGAAGTCTCGACAAGAGCTACCCTCGCTCGCAAGAGCCGGAATTACATGGGATGGCCCGGGCTGCGAGCTTGCCACTCGTGCACGCTTCGCCGGCTGGGAGGTGGGGTTAGCGGCACCAGAGGACTTTGCGGACAATGTCGATCGGCTCTGGTAAACTGCCGGCCGCAGGTCCCACATTGTAATGGTCGAACTGTGGGATTCGCCCAACATGTGCGTTCATGGCGACGGGCATCGTAAGGACGCCCGAAGCCCTCATTGCAGAATGCGCAGTTGGACGAGGCAGCCTGCCTGATCACTCCTGTANAGCCCTCATTGCAGAATGCGCAGTTGGACGAGGCAGCCTGCCTGATCACTCCTGTAGACATAGTTTCATGTCCTACGATATGTTCAGCACGTGCGAAGGAGCGTCCGCACCGCTCGCACAAATATTGGGCCGGCTGCCGGAATGGATTGAGATTGTAATTGCGCTCGTGGCGCAATCCATTCCGGCGAACCGTAAACACCTGGTCACAAAAACCATACTGTAGTGTGGGCCTACATATATTAGGAGGAGGAGGGGGAGTAGTCAATACAGCAGAGGATGGACACAAAGCTGGTGATGATGATGAAGCAGTGGCTTCTATCTCTTAAACTGTTAATCAAAATGTCTGGTGGTGGTGGTGGTGCAATATGCTGGGGAGATATCCTATGAAACAAACCTCACCCCGTTTCCAGGTTGGTTCGAAAAAAAAGTTTGTATGTGTGTATAAATGACAAACACTGTATAGAAGGGGGGAACTAACATGCAAGTGGCATGAAGCACAAAACAACACACCAAGTCCACGTGCATAACACTCTAGATAAAGTACAAATAAAAAAAATTTGTGTTTATATATATAAATATGTATAGAGCGGGAAAAAAAACATGCAAGTGAGTTCGCCTGGCCTAGAGGCCGGGAGTACAACGCCTAGGGGATGCGTTGAATAAGGGAAAAAAAGTGTGTATATATGTATAAATGACAAACACTGTATAGAAGGGGGAACAAACATGCAAGTGATGTTAAACACAAAACAGCATGGCCAGTATATGCATGTAACACTCTGAATAAATTACAAACTAAACTGTGTGTTTATATATATATAAAAAAATATATAAATATATAAAAATATATATAGTGGCAGGGGGGAAATAAGACACATGCAAGTGAGTTCGCCGGGCCTCGACCAAGGAGTACAATGCCTAGTAAATGCATTGAACAAGGGAAGGGAAACAATGAAATGATAGGCATCCTCCTCCTCCCGAGTCTCGAACCTGGGTGATATGCATACAATGTAGTATCCGCCGAGGCCTTAACCCGCAGGAGACACATGCAGGATATGACTCTAACACAGTCCTTGTGCTGGAATATATACACAAGGCCAGGTAGNTATATATATATATATATATATATATATATATATATATATATCTAGTACCTCAGCACAACACGTGGCCGCCGACGACGAGTGAACAACTAAAATAAATGCTCTGGAATAGAACACTCCATGTTCACGAGAGCACTGTTAAAAACTCCGAACGGAAAGTAGTTACTGGTACTAGACACACACACAAGGGCGGCCACGTTGGCTGTCAAGTGAGAAGTGCACAAATATTAAAGTGCAGTGATATGAACTCCCATAATGCTAACTCTGCAAGGATACCATTGAACAACAACCATCCGCAGCACACACGATAGATCGGTTACCCGATGTATGTCTACTCACCAACACACACGATGCAGAAGAACACTTACCCAGAATAAACTCTTGGTAGCGGTTAGAGTGATAGCAGATGCCTGTGAACCGTCGTGGTGGCTGAGGACACGTCTCGTATTACATGCAGAGAGCTGCAGGGGCCAGATGCCATCTTGGTGTATATATATACACACACTATATGGCAAGGTGTTGTCGGCTCGCAACTGGCACATACGGTTCATTGATCTGGCAACGAGTGAAAGTGTAGCATTCTGCGAGGTTGTATTTATACCCTCCTATCATAATGGGCCAGCATGGAGAAACTCATCAACCAGTTATGTCACTGGCCTTTCGCAGACAGAGGACACATTTACGACTAGTCACACACACAGAGTACGACGGTATTTGCATGTATCATAACTTGTCCCTTAATGGTGTGTGTACAATTTGTGCTTTCAATATACTAGCAAGTCTTGTTATTACGGGTCTCCACCCAGAACATACATTTTTCCGTGACTTGCGCCTTGGTGATAGGCAAGCAGAAATGTGTCTGTGTACTGCGTTTTGCGGTTACCGTATACTAACAAGGGGTTGGTTTTGTTTTAACATTTCACTCTCTACACTCAGAAATAAGAACACTCAAGAGTTTCAGAACACATATATATCGTCACATAAAAAGAATACAAATTGGTGTGATTACACACAACAGAATTTCTCTCACCCTACACCAGAAATACAACCATTGTCATATACACCATAAAGGAAAGGTTTTGTTTGTGATTTAACAAATAAACTGAACGTACACACACAATACGTGTTTCAATTGCGCTTACTTATAAGTACCACAAAACAAGTAGTTGTCAGTTATTACACAAAAAAATAAAAACAAAACAAATCAAGTACGAAGAAATATGTATTATAATTACCTTTTTAATTTGCAAACCAACAGTTGTGATTAACCAACACATACATAGAGTCTCACAAGAAGTATGTGGATTGAGCCTTTGCAGAAGTACTACAAAACATGTTAGTGCCAGTTTCATAGTTAACATAATCATACATCAAGTACGAAGAATTATATATAAATGTTCAATTCCTTTTTGCAAAACACAAGGCACGTTTTAAATTACGTGAACACATCAAAACAATAACGATACAAGTTAAGCAAAATGTTATTGTTAAAAACATTACAAATACAACTTTTTGTGTAACCCCATCTACGAGAGTAACAGTAAGTAGTTTTAAGAAAATATCCATAACTACATAATTAAAAGCAAAGATTGACGCACACAATACTAATTGTTGTAAAAGCACATTTTTTTGTTTAATACATTACAAATAAAACCTTTGAGCATTACACCTTTGCAAGCAGCGTATTGAAGTGCTTTATCAGTACGGTTTTCCGCTCTGCAACAGTTAAATGTCTCACGTCATGTAGTGAAGAATTCCCACAATTCAGGCAGGCAGTGGTGGCAGCAGTCGTCTTCCTCTTACGGTCAGGACATGGCGCTCACTGGCGAAGCCCCTTAACGGCAGCAACCTTCTTCTTACGTTTGGAGGCGGCGGTGAGCGGCCCGACAGTGTCTTCGGTGATTTCAATCAAGACAGCAACACCTTTCTTCGTACGTTTGGTGGCGGTGGTGGTGACATCAGGCAGCTGGGTGGCAACCTCCATCACGGCAGTAGGAACAGGAGTGTCTGACATCGGTACACAGTTGGAAGGTGAACATGGATCGCATCGTTTAGGAAAGTGTGCGTAATCACCTCGTCCGCACCACAAGACAAGGGAGTGTCTGTTCGCATATTTTGAACTACACATCTCCCTAATACATGGCAGTCGATTATCTGCTGACACGGCTCGTATGAAACCAGCGTGTGGGCACACAGCCAATGTGCTATGCCGTCACACTGTTCACTATACGAGCATGCATCTGGAGTGGTAGCAGCTGGATCTCCTGCGACAGCAAGTTCATGGGTGATGGTGCCATCCCCAGGCATCCCACTGCTGTAGGCGGTCTCCAGACGAAACTGTACGTTTTTCTCGAGCTCACTGAAGTCGACTGGTAGATAACAGAGCATTTATATAGCATCTACACAGCATCGACACGAGCTTTGACCAATAGCAGCAGAAGGCGTGCAAGTAGATCGTACACAATCTGGCAGCATTTGCACTTGCTGCGACAAGTCAGTTCACCCTTGACCAACGTCGTACCACCTTCACTCTTCATTGTGTAGTAAAAAAACAGCTTTTGGTGTTGTTTAGGCGTTCTTTATATACAGCCTCCCACACACACACACGTAGATGAAGCAAGTGAAGCCCTTGTTATTTCAATTGAAGACACAACATACCTCAGCAGCGCATGGTAGAGTCCATTTACTGCCACAGTCTACCAGCGTGGTCACATGTATGTGTCCTGTACACTCTTCGGACCAGCAGTAGGTAGAGCTGGTATTGACGTCGTGCAGGACATAGTTCAATTTCTTGATCCCATGGAGACATTCATGACGTAGTTCGGTAATATCTTCAATTTCGGCACGTGTTGCTAGTATGCGACCACCGATCTCTCATATGCCCCCGAAAAACCACGCTGTCACGAGATCGACAACCGAAGATCCCATAACTCGTTAAGTGGGTTTGCAAATCTAGGTGAAGCCCGACAGTCTTGGGTCAAATCATTGAGCCGGCGGGGGGCTGCAGTGTTTATGATTTAGCTGTGCTACGGGCCCCTATTTTTAGCTGTTAACCACTGTTACTAGCTTAGTAAATTTCCGTGTAGGTGTAGTGGCGTGGGTGTGCTGCTCCCCACCAGTCTCCTGACTGGCATGTTGTAGTGTCGTGATGTATGTAGAACATGTTTTAGTGTTGTTTGCAAGTGGTTGGTTAAGCTAGCATCTAATATGTTGGTGAGTCCCTAAAACTAGAGTTGCTGCTCATCGACAAGCCAGCTTTTCACATAATTCCCTTACAGCAGAGCAAGTCAGGGTCCAGCCTTGCTCTCATTCTCCTGTCATTTCATCATGTGGCATTTGTAAATAAAAATTGCAATAATTAGTACACTTTATTGGTTTCCTATGCACCAGGACTGTTGCCAGCCCTGGTCAAAACTAGGGCTAATCAGTGTAGTAGGCGTACCTACATCAGCCTCCCGAAGGGCATTATTTAAAAGTTGTCCTTAATAACTAAAACTGGCCTTACAACCCTGGATAAAATTTTTTTTGTAGATTTTCGTAAACATTTTAAAATTTTTTTTTAGTTTTAAACATTAAATTTTTTTATTAAATTTTTAAATTTCATATTNGTAGATTTTCGTAAACATTTTAAAACATTTTTTTAGTTTTAAACATTAAATTTTTTTATTAAATTTTTAAATTTCATATTTTGTTTTTATTTCTTTAAAAATTAAAAACTAACTTAAAACTAGTGCTCCCTAACCATTTCCTACTGAACATGTGTGCCTCTCGGCCTGGATTACTGACGATATAGTGGGGCGAAAAGTGTATGCCAGTGCATCCGCATGAGCTGCCTTGACAGCGCGTGAGTACAGGATGCGTGTGAGGATGCTGTGTGAGGATGCTGTGTGTAATAATAAATATAACGACCTCGTGTACGTGTGGGACACGATGAGCTCCACTAGGTGCCAGTGTTTTGTGTTTACTGGGCTAGAGATGCCTTGATCTGGGTAGTTTTGTTAAATGTGTCCAAATTTGTTCCGGGCCGATCAGAGAATTTAGTTGGCCGAGGAGTTNCTTGATCTGGGTAGTTTTGTTAAATGTGTCCAAATTTGTTCCGGGCCGATCAGAGAATTTAGTTGGCCGAGGAGTTGTTTTAAATATGATTTAAATTCAAATCCTCTGTTCTTACTGTTTTATAGGGTGGATATTTTTATTGTTTTGAATAGNGTTTTAAATATGATTTAAATTCAAATCCTCTGTTCTTACTGTTTTATAGGGTGGATATTTTTATTGTTTTGAATAGTTATGTGGCTCCTGCCCAGCAGATTTCACCGGAGCTGGTGGTGAAGCTCCCCAGACAGGCCTAACCTAAGAGACAGGGGTTGGTGTCTTCCTAGTGCGCAAGCGGATAACTCTAAAGCGAGTCGATCATATACCTGCGTCTTCAGGGGGTGAGTAAAGGCGAGACGCTCGAAGCAGGTTTCCCCGCCTCAGGTTACTTGATAAAAACTGTATAGAATAATGCATATTGTGGTGTAGCAGTGCAGCCGCACAANGTTTCCCCGCCTCAGGTTACTTGATAAAAACTGTATAGAATAATGCATATTGTGGTGTAGCAGTGCAGCCGCACAATATGAAACTCACCGGAAATGGTAGTGAAGATATCCAGACGGGATTATTACACACTGAGGGCAGTGATGTCAGACCTAGTACATAGGCAGAACACTCTAAAGCGAGACTGTCATACACCTGTGCACTCGTGGGATGAGTTTGTGGGTGTATTATAAATTTAAATTATCCCCATGAGTCTCATGTAGTTGTGTGGGAATGCCAGTGTGCAGTATTAATGCGGGCATGACTTGGAGTCAGGACTAAGATGTTATGCTTAGCGTGGTTTTATACATTTTAGTGGCTCTAGTGGGTCGTATTCTGGCATTTCATTTATGAGGGCATTTACATGTTTACTGAGATTTTCATAAAGGTATTATATCTATAAATCATAAAGTCTTTAATGCAGTCAATTTTTAACAGTTGATGTATTGTTGCATTACTGGTATACCAGTCTCTATCTACTACTGCTGAAAGGAATTTATTTTGCGCTGCTTTTACTTTCTGTATGAGAGTGAGGGCGGCATAACCCCATATTTCACATGCCATATAGTGGCAAGGACCTAATACATTGCTTAAATGTTTGAAGTTGCTTCCTACGATAAAATTGAGGCACATCAAGCATTGGTTATAGACATTAAATTTTCTTTAGCTCTATTTGTAATAATTTTAATGTGCCCTGCCCACGTAAGTGTTCTATATAATTACAGCCCTTAATATTTAGCATATTTTACGTTTGAAATATTAGAATCCAAGATTTAGGGCTCCCGTCGGGAGCCCTAATTTTTAAGTTTGTTGATTTGGGAGAGTTGATTTTATTTCTCCAGAGAGTATACCATTGTTATAATGCGGTGAGCTGTGTTTGCGCAGTTACGAGGGCATATTTTAAATAAACTTACTCTTTTAGTAAAGCCATGCTGTCTGCATACATTTGTACATAAACTCCCGCATGTGGAATATCTGCTGTGTATATGCTGTAAAAGAACGGGGAGAGAGGATAGTCCTGTGGTACACCCGCCCTTAATTCTCGGGCTGTTTATTTAGGCCCATCTAGCGCAACGCAAAACTTGTATTTTCACAGATAACTAGCCACCAGATAAATGTACGTATCAGGAAAATTTTAGTTTATTAGTTTTTGTATGTGTCCCGAAATCCAGACCTTGTAAATTGCTATCCCCGCGTCCATCATTGTGACAACTGTGTAAGCTTACGTTTTGTCATTAAAGCCGTTAGTAGGTTGTTCGACTATCTTTATTAATGGGTGTGCTGTGGAGTGGCCTGCTCTAATTCTGAACAGAAAATCTGGAATTATATTGTGTTCATCGGCGTGTTTTTAGAGCAGTGTTAGAAGTGCTTTTTCAAATATTTTGCTCATGCTATTCAGTGTCTGTTTTGTGGGAGTCTTGGGTATTTTCCCAGCTTGGGTATAGTAATAAATGGGGCAATTTTCCCCATGTCTGGATATACTTTGTGTTTTACAATGACATTGAATATAACGTGGAGAAATTGCAATGCCTCTAACTGAAGTTTTTTCATTGTTTCATATGGTTATTTTGCCTGTACCTCCGGTTATGATAATAGACCTAGTTTTAACTATTTTAAGTATTTCACAAAGTGTAATTTTCTCTGGTTAAGTGTGTGTTCTACACTGTAGGTATTCCTCAACCTGTGTTGTTATTTCTCGTTTGAATTTCCAGTTATTTACATTTTCATTTGACGAAAATTGTTACTCTAAAATGTCCGCGATTGNAAAATTGTTTCTCTAAAATGTCCGCGATGGCATTAGCTTATCTACTGAAGTATATTTAATGCCTGTGTTTGTAATAATTGCTGGAGTGGAAACGTCTTAATTTTTTACCCTTGTAGTATTCGCGTAAGCTTCCATATTTCTTGTGGTTTTTTTAGAAACTTCGTTAATTAAGTTGCGAAATTGGTTTATTTTTTGTTTTTTAACTTTCCGCCTAACGAGGGCTTTTAATCTGTTATATTTTGTCCTACCCTGCGGTGTGCGTGTTCTCTGCGCTTGGCCACATGCTTGTCTTTTTAAAGTAATTAAATAATATTTTTCAGGGTAGATTTGCCTTGTGTGTGTTTTATTTTATTATTAACAGTGTGTGTTTATTTTAAGTATCTGCTGCGGTTTTTGAGAAGTGTTTAAGGTGCGACTCAATGTCGTTAGAGTCGTTTGTCTGGCGGTTGTTCAATTGCGTGGCGTGTATAAGTTTTTCCTGAAAAAAGTTTCCAGATTGTTACATAAATTTTTGGGCTGAATATAATTCTTTAATGGTTTCCATATACATGTTTGTGCCTACTATATTGCTAAGTGCTATGTTTAGTTTATAAGGCGTGTCATTGTCATTTGGGAAGCATGTCGGTGTATCTGGTGCAAAAAATGTAATAATTATTAGAAGCATGCCTGTTTAAAGTCCTGTCATTGGCGTTTGTTTGCCTGCAGCCTGAGTTTGTGCGATTACTGTTTAAATCCTCAGCAATGAAAAATTCTCTTTCGACCTCCATTAATTTTTCAAGGTCTTGTGTAAGTAGAGGTGCATTTGGTGTTTTGTTTGCCACGGTCATACATACATGTGTGTTATTTGTACGTACATTTATGCTCGTGGCTTCTATATGTTTAAGCTCTGTAATATTTTTTTGGTGGTGGTTAAATCCACGTTTATTAATATTGCTGTTCCACTCCTAGCAGTAGCACGATCTGTTCTGTAAATATTAAATCTGTGCTGTGGTTTAAGGAAAGTTTCTCGAATAAGTGCTACATCAATACTACATGTGTTATTTATTCCGGCGGCGTTATAGATGAGTAATTGAAGAATTCTGGTTTGGTTCGTAGTCATTTTAATCGCCCAAGTAACCTACGGCTTCGATTAAAATGGCTTGTTTTTGCGCGA